>DWIJ01000597.1:0-10754 GCA_018248315.1 Chioides albofasciatus
AACTTTTTAGGTATTTAATTAATAAAATTGTATATATTAGTATTTGCGTAAGAAATATTCTTCAAGTCGATCAATCATTCGATAGTAATTAAAATAAATAACAAATCTTTAATATTAAAGAGCATGTAGTCATGTATTATTTCTATGACTACTTTAAAATAAAATATGAATAATTTATTTCAACTAACACTGTAGGTACTCAAAATAATTGCATTTGTAAAATGTCGCACCGTAACGTTATTTAATCAGGTGAAACGAAGTGTGAATCACAGTACAAATTATATAAAACTTTATTTTATTCTCGCGTCAAAGTTACGGTCTAAATTATCAATATCAAATTCGATTGCATAGATCTTAGATTGCTTAGGAAAATTGAATTCCGGTTGGAGCAAAAAGTAATGGATTTTATAGCGTAGAGTCAAGAATATTTTAAAGGTATTTAAAATACTGAGCGCACTGCAGAAATATCTATGCTGAAAGTGTGCTCAGAGCTGCTCATACTCGGTAGATAGATATATGCACTCTGTGTATTTATGATCTACAAAGTAAGGTGACCTATATGATAAGATTACTTCAATAGCTCCACTACATACAAAGCATGCAAGTTCGTGTCAGTGTGTGAATCCGCGTCAGGCTCGCTCGTACAATGACACTGTCGACCTTGACTACTGCCTCGTATATCAAGCCACACACACATGCACACTCGACCATGCCCGCTGGCATCAGGAATGTGTTCGTCACGAATGTATTTAAAGCTAGCAAACACATAGGTATTATTCGTCCGATTTGAGATGTACGCTCGGACGGTGTTTTAAAAATACATCTGCGATATTTATACGTGGCGGCGTATAATAACAGCTCTGAATTTAGGCCCATCTGTGGCCGGCACGATATAGAACAGTTCAACATACGATAAGGTGAATGCCAATGCGCCATGCAGCGGTGTACAGCGATCAAGGCCAAGCGGGCTGAGTTATCAGCAGTGCTTCAAATGCACACTGAAATCACGCGAATGTTATTGGTAAATAGGTAAATAGTCCTTTCAAATTGCACTTATTTACTATTTAATGGGCTGTTGGTTTAGTGCCAATGGCTGTAATTTTAAATTCAAGTCGATTTTCGCCGGTCCGACGACAAAATAGCTTAATGAATATTAACGCTGTTTATTGTGAATTAATGATTTGAAGACGTCGAAAATGTTTTGATCTATGAACTCGAATTAATGTAAGCTGTCGCAATATTTTCTAGTGACTATTGAACTAGGATCTAAGACGGGTGACGTAAATAATAACGTATTATTTACACAAAGACATTGAAATGATTGGGTGGCATTGTGTTGATAAATTCGCGAACAAGTCGGCGTGTTTTTGTCCCGCGGCCATTACTTTTTGTGAGAAATATTTTCTTTGATGTTCGAATGTTTACCTCATTAGAGCCGCGCATGAGTAGGAAGATTTTTTAAATGGCCGCAATTCGTATCGCAGACAGGTCTCAATTAATTTAAGCTGGGCCATATATAATCCTTTACGATATCGTTTACGTCTGATTGCCTCGTTCTAAATAGATACAGTACATCTAGCGAGATTAATATCCTTTTTACTAAACGAATAATTAATACCCTCCCACGCATTTCATGATTTATCTACAACTACTATTAAAATAAAGCGTATGTAAATTGCAAATAATATAAAAACATCATTTGGTAGAACTTTTCTCATGGCTTGGCGGAATAAGTGATGTAAAGCAACAATGTTTTAATATTAACAGTGGTAAAGCAGAGAGACCAACGTGAACAGTCGGCCTTAGACAGAACTTGTCTTTTGAGGGTCAGTTGTATTTGCAATGAACCTTGAGCTGCAACCACTAAAGATAAGATAGACTGCATGCTCGACTTCTGCTTTTATTACATAAATGAATTTATATCAAAAATGTTTTTAAAACAAGTTTTTAAGTAACGTTTGTTTCGTATTCCTCTTAGAATTCCCTTTCATTTGATACCCATATCATGAGGGGTGCATAGATATATCCGCCATATTAAAACGTCCGCCATGTTAGATTTACAATAACGTTACCAAACAAAATGCATTGTAATCCAAAACAAACTTGTATGCAAAATTTCACCTCAATCGGCTGGGGTTAACTGGTTTAAAATTCAGTTGCAAGATTTGACCCTCACATACATACGAATTACGAGACAAGTAAAATAAAAGCTTAAAAGTCTACTACCTTATTTTGTTATAGAGAGAAACCTTCAAAAGGTACCCACTGCCGTGGGAGCGACGCAGGGTTATGTGGGATTCGTACCGAACTAAATCCCCCCGGCGGCCGTCCTCAGCGCTGCGTAAAGGACTCCGGGATCTCCAAAGGAACGCAACCGGAGTCCTTTTAGCACGTGGCCCCGTCGAGTTCCGTCCAGATGAACATGACGCTGGCCACAGCATCTGATGTACACGACGATATAGTCCCACACATATCGCCGTCTTCCCGGGGCTTAAGAAAATCTAACCTAATACTAAACACGAGTCTCACATGAGCCATAAATTTTCATTCTGAATGGTCTATTACGCTGGCCAAGTTAGATTTTGTCGGTTTGATTCATGTGTCACGTAACTAGTGTTTTGAAGGCCGAAATTTATTTATACGATAAATAAACTCAACGGCAAATTAATTGCTAATGATTACCGGCAAAAAACTTCGCTCTTAAATCTTTTATATAAAATGGTGATGTTTTTAACCGACTTTTACGTAAGATTTGTACATAAACATGTATAATTAAATAAATCTTCAGCCAGGAGGGTTATATCAGGTGACTATGGCAAACCAACCCTTTCTAGGACTTATGACCTTAGGCTTCGCTAATAAGGGTTGATGGATGAAACCTAACATTATTATACCCACTTTATTTCGTTACCTAAAGCATTTTACATATTTAAACTAGCGTTTTCCTATTTCTTTCACGAAGCGGAAACGGTTTTGCATTGCAGATGTGCACGGCAGGTGTAGTAGGCATCTAACGTCCAGTTTATTGTAAGTAATAGCCACCTGGGTTAGTTTTAATAAGCATTCGCATACAAAACAATTACCTGTAACTGTGAGAACAAACTCCATTACTCATATGCGGCCATTGCTCTTTTAAAGCCACCGTAACTTACTTTTGGAGTTTGTTAAAGTTTTGAAGAATTCGTTAATTCACAAGAGGAGTTTGTTTCAACTAACCTAACACAGCCGCATTTAATTAATTTATACTAACCGATGTTACTGTTTAGTACAAAATACGTGTTTACATTTTACATCTATTTTTATTTTTTTCTTCCACCGGGAATCGAACATGAAACCTTAGCCGCAACTACTAGCTACTTTACGTTTACAATATAGTCGTGGCTTAATCTATTCACGTTATTTATATTTCCACTTACACATAGAAGACTGGCTTGATAAAGTTCCTGTTTTTATGTATGGGAGTTGGGAATTAATGGCTATATTTTACGTCGTAGTAAAATATTTATAAGCTTTTCCTTATTTACGGCCTCTCAGCTAACTAGAAAGCAGCTGTCTCCCTGAAGACTTGCCTAGTCAAATCATGAATGATAAGGAAATTCTTCTGATATCTTTAACCTAAAATATTTTAGCCAACTGGCTAATAACAGCAGTGTTAGGCGCTGCTGTGTTTTGGTATGAAGGGTGTGGTAAGGAGATATACTTTTCCGATGCATGTCAGCTTAGTCCTCAGATTAATCATGCAAATAAATCCTTCAGACAAGCCATCTCGCCTGTCAGCCAGCCATTTTTATACATAACAAGTAGTAAACTGGCCTGTACACCCGGCGTTAAGTATACCACCCACACCTTTACCCCTATACCTGTAACAAACTCCATTAGCGCAGAAACCCTATCGTAGGTCCATCACAGATGCGTTGCTTCCCCTGTAGACAGTTGGGACGCTAAAAATAGGTATGCTTACTACCACACCCTTCAAACTAAAACATGAGATAAACTAATAATTGCAGTATAGGGTTAAATATAGTCAACACTCAAATCAAGCTTATATTATTGAGAAGTAGATTTCGATATTCGATTATTCCATTCGATTAAATAATCGATCGAAATACTATCGTTAAGTACTATTCACGTAAATATACTGACGAGCATATTAACTTACCTACCTTTTATAATAGGTACACGGCTCTTTATATAACACGAAAAAATAATATAATATTCCTCTTAGCAACATAAATATTGCTTCTCGAGTTAAAGCAATACTTCACTTAGCTCAGGTGTGGGCAGAACGTGGATGGTACATTAGACTCAGGACTAACATGTGGGCGTACAACAAGGATTCGAATCTCCAATACAGATATCGTTACGATACGGCGCCATGTTTAAAATGTGTACTTACTCACATACGTATCTTATTTCCTGTCGTTAAAGGTAAAGCAACATTTAAATGGCAATATCTTTAAATAGTTCAGATACGATCTGGAATAGCTTAATACCAGTGTAGAGTAATCTATCTCGTTATAATTATTATGTTAGAGATAACATTACTTAATTAGCGAAAAAGAGGGTAGTTGGCATAGATGCGGCTAGATGTATTATGTAGGGAAAGGCATGTAAAATAAATTTCTTTAATTTCTGTAAGCAATAAAATCAACAAACATGGTATCTCTTGTATAACTACTACGTCATTGTGTCTAATGAGTTATGAAGCAACTTGGTTACTTTGGGCTTTTCATGTCAGAATTTTGAGTTACTTACCAATTACATACCTAGTAGGACAGTTATAAGTGAATTAACGTTACATGTAACGCATTCTAGGCATTAGTAAACTTGACATTTCATATCTATCACGTGGGTCGGCTCCGTTACTCCGAAAATTAAGATACATACGAATCCAGTTTCATTATCAGCTTAGCGTTAAGACGCTTAAGAATCTAATGCAAGTAGCCTTTTAATAAGAAACTGGATGACTTTTCGGAGTCGAAAACCAACAGGTTTTTCTTGCCTTGATGCTAAATATGCACATTTATTTACTGTGAACCCAACCGGTCAATAATAAGATCATCGCCCGAACTCAATGTTTGCTCTACTTGTTTACTTTATGCATTAAGGGTCTATGTCCAGTATCATGATCCGCCCATGACGCGAGCAATATGAAGAATAATAATAATGAACTGCTCAAGATTAGTGAAGCTAAAGGCCAACAGATTCAGCACAAAATGAGAACTCATTCGTCATATCGCCTATATATAATTGTAAATACGTCTATTTATTTATCACGAACGCTGATTGCATGCGAATTTGCCTTACAGCAGTTCGTAAATGACGATTATGGTGTTACCATTATTTTTACCTTTGTTGCTTCAAATAAATTAAGACATAAAAATAATTGTTTTCTTTTTTTACGCTTTTACGCTTATGTGAATGACACAACAACTTTTAACAAGCCGAGCAAACGACAATGTAGCATGACCCTTACATCACAAAAAATATAACAATGGCGCTTATGCTTTTAGCAAAGAATCAACCGTTACGATATCTCGATTTAGATCATTGCTCCAAAGATCCGGGACGTGGCAAGAGAACCCACAATCAACAGATTAGTCTGTTCAATCGCGCCTTGTGATACAACAGATGCCTTAGTCGAGATAAATGGTATCATTAGGAAGCACAAAGCCAAAAGATTTCTGTTCTAGGTCTTCATAATGTACGGTACTCTGAGCTGGCAGGTATTTATAATCAATCACTGAAATTCAGCCGCATCAATAAACTTCTATCTATTTATAGCCGCCCAAAAATGTAGCCGCAATTTCCTGGTAATTTCGAAATACTATATTAATAATTGTGGGTCTTATTTTAAAATAAAACTTACTGAACTGGAATAAGAAAAACTTTGCTTGATCTAATTACGCCTACAAAAGTCGTATATTAAAATAAGAACTGAAACTAATGATAATGACAATACATTAGTGTATATCAAAAAAGTTGCTTAGATAAAGACAGCCAAAGTAAAAAGTATAAAATTTGATAGCATTAAAACGTAAAGTTTAATCTAGCAGTTGTAATTATTCATAACCATGTATATTATCTTAATTGGGAAGTGACGGCCTGGGTGCAACAATAAATCTATCAATTGGTTCGAATAAACCCATTCAAACAAACTGACACCCGAGTGATTTATACGACGGCAAGCGAGATCGAAGGAGGTAAGTGCGTTTACAATAACAAGTTAACAAACAGACCAGTAAAAAAGCGATAAAGAGCAACAGTCTGTCAGATTCAAATTCCCGCCTCAAACCTGTTACAATTTGTCCTACGTCTCGGTTCGTTGAAGAAATTGAAACCCGAGTGATTTGTATCAAGAATATCAAGATAGTGCATCTCACGGTGGTTACGGCGAGGATAATAGAGTAACAAGCGATGGCAGTGCGGGCGCAGCGGAGCGAGACGCGCGCTCGACCGCATATCCGCCCAATGCCTTCCTAGCCCTAGCTACACAATGAACGTTAAGAAAAACATTCACCATCTCGCTACACTTTACACTTTTAGTTTTAGCTTTTACTTACTTAGTCATTCACAAATATAGGGGTGATTTTTCAGTAATTAAACATGATGCTCTACGCCACAAACGTGTTAACTGTGCCACTGTATCATGTTTAGTGAATACCAAGCAACATAACGGAAGTCAATACATGTAGTTATATTAATTTAGCTATGTGTTAGGCAGTGAAAATTACAAGTTTAAGAAAGAAGAAAGATTATCAAGGTATAAAAACCAAATATAAATATGAATTATAACTTAAGAGGCATAAACGAAAAGTATACCTAAGTAGAAAAGCTACTTCAAAGGTAACGCGCACGTAGTTACGAAGTACCTCAGTAATATTCAGAACTTGACAAATCCACGAGTAATAGGTATACAATACCGATTTGGCTAAATTAATGTGAATCAGTACGTCGCGACTCTTCAAACTAGTGTCATCCAAGTCGATGAACCTAAAGAGGTCAGGCAGATCGAATAATGATTATTTGTCATTATTAACAAGCTCAACAGTCGCAAATAAAATGTTGGAAAAGGAACCAGAAAAACAATTTATTTAAGTGCTCGCTTAATGATTTCACGTTCTAACGCCACAAGGCGGTGTGGCATTATTATTAGCGTATTCAATAAAATATTGACTGGTCGTAATGCACCCGTGAAATGAAGGGGCTAGGCCAACCATTAGATTACAAATACAAAGGGTTGCCAAATCTAAACGCTTTTACAATGAAAATTGGACCCTTTCTAGTTAGCTGCGAGTGGCAGCTGCTCGTGGGGCTTTGATTAAGTAATATTATTCTAAAACCAAATCCCGGTCGACAAACTATCAAGTTGATCCGCTTAAAATGCTAATTTCGGCAACAAAATTTCGTCGACAGCTTTAAAGACAAGATTAAATGGACTAGTTCGGCGTACTTCGACCGAAATGTTTCATATTTGTTGCATAATGTGTGATAAATTAAAAGTTTATTCGTCACAAATGTATTCACGAGCGTTTGCGTGGAAACGTGTCGGGTCAGCGAACTCTTTGATGAAGGAATCCATCAATCATTATTCCGCGTACCCACCAGCCCGGAGAAGATATCGCGTTTCACACCATTCAACCAATAGACCTACTTAGTATATTATATTTAAACCACCCATTAAACGATCAATTATCATTGTTCTAAAGCTAAAATAAAACGAGAATATTAATTCGAAAAGCTAATTAAGCGAATAGAATAACTTTTTATTTTATTGGTAAATTATTTCAGCGTTATTCTTAGACCTATTTATGTTCCTTTCAGATTTTGGTCTTGTTTCTTAAATTCCGAAAGGATCGGAAGTTGCTTCTGAAGGAATTAAGTGCGAAGTAATTAAACATTAGAAAAGAAATGTTAATAAAAGTTTTTCTTCTAAAAAGTAGATTTCATCCTATCTTGTCTATTCTGAATGTCAGAGTGACATTGGAAACAAAACAAACATCGGCTCATTTCCTAATGGCGAACGAATCAAAGGACCTTGGGCAAGGTCTGTAACCTTGTCGATGGTTGCGACAGAGTTAACTATTCAAAACTAGAAACAAATAATTTCCGGTCAAGTGAGCAAACAATACACAAAAAGTAATTAGTACTTGCCGGTACATGATGGTTCACTTCGGTACTATTTATACGAGGTGTCAAAAAACCACTGTGACCTTGGCGCCCCCGCACGGACGCGCAAATACATTCACCTCAGGTGAGGCCCGTTGGGCATGTATGTATACCCTACAGGTATGTTTACATGGAAATGCTGATAGCTCAGACTCACCGACATATCGCTAACGATGTGTCGGGTTGGGTAACGAACGCCCGATTTTACGGCAATGGCCAATGACCAGTGGAGGCATTTTTTATCATCTCATCATTGCTTGTCTACTGTTGATTCAGCTTTTCTTATCTGAAAGCAAAGCAGTTAAGATCATAGCATACCAAATTGCCAAGAGAAGATTGGTAAATACCACATATTTTTCGAGAACTGTCTGAATTTTTTTGGCTTCTTTTTATGCTTGTTTACATTAGGTAATTAAAACTAAACGGAAGTCTTCAGGCAGTTAGCAAACTTTCTATTAACGAGCTTAACTCCCATGAATTTTCAATGGCGAATGAATAGTGGAGCATACTCCAATCCTATTTTCAGCCACGGGACTCGTTTAACCAACGCGTACACGATACTTTTTACACAACACAGTTCTTGGAAAGATGATTCTGGCAACACCATCGATAAAAGGAAACGCGGCAGATACGTTTGAAATGTAAACTCGGAACTTTGTTCAACTCATGGTATGCAGTGAAACAATCTTTATCTTAATTGCTTTCAGAGAACGGTAACGTGTCTATTAGCAATTATCTTCAAGGCTAGACCTTGGATTTTATGAGGTATAAGGCATTAGGTAATATTTTCGAAAAAATAATACTGGTTTTTGGATTTTCATTATTGGGCAATTGAGCTCCTCTCAATGTAAGGATAGCACACAGCGTGACCCTACGTGTTCTAGTTACTAACCATTAAATATATTACATATTCGGAACTTCAAACAGCTCAGTAAAAAATTAATGAGGTATACATGTCATTTAAATGGACAATTATTTTTAGCTCTATGAAAATTACATTCGCTGTTTTTGACGTCCATATAATTAGAAATTCTAGTTAATTATTCTTTAGTGACACGACGGATTTTGGTTGGCAACAGTTCTTCACCCTGAAATCAAAGTGGACTGTGAAAGAATATAACTAGTAATTACTTTTTGACCGGGAGCGTCAAATAAACTGCTTATAACAAAACGTCTACTGTTGTCCCACTGCTGGGCACGGGTCTCTTCGAACGAGAACATTTTATGCCATAGTCCACCGCGCTGGGAAATGAGAATTGGCAGACCTCACTTTTTTTTAAACTTTTTGGTTTGTAAGGTTCCTAGGGATGTTTTCGCCATTATAGCAAGTGATAATTAACATCTAATAAATACATATTTTTGAAAATTCAGAGGTGGGGTTTGAACCCAGGACGTCCCAATTGAACGGTCAAGCTTCAACCACTAGGCTAACACAGAATCGCAGTGACGTAACATAACTATTATGTGTTTTGTTATAACATATGTAATAGAATGTTCATATAAGTACATTCTGCCCGCATGTTCGGCTTAGCTACGAGTTATCTGTGGTAGTTTTAATTCCCCATGACTTAGAGTTTTATTGATGTATTTAGCCGACAGATGCGGGCTACTTTATTAAGTGCAGGATTAAGCGATGAAAGAATTCATCACAGCGTTAGGAACACTTACAATTAGGAATGAAGTCATACCATCGGGTAGAGAAGGACGTAAATTAGATACTGACAATTCTAAACAAAATCAAGAGAATAAATTAATATAAATGAGGAAGACGTTTGCGGAGAGTAATGTTTGTTTATTTATACTTGATCGTAAACCTAGGAATTACAAATGGTGAATGTGGCTACGTACAACGAGGCACCTTATACCTATGAAGTATTTTTGAAATGTTAAGTTGGTAATATAGTAATGTAATGTACCTTCTACCCTACCCTATGGTTTTTTGCTGCGGGAGAGAGTAATTGTGTAAATCTATCACGGAGCTTGTTTATACTTACTACTGACATTTGATATTCTTGGATAAGAGCTACAAAGTTAGTTTGCTACTAATTTAGTAAGTAAAGTATAAAACCTAATGAATTAACTTTGGTAACAAAACCTGTGGGTTTAATTTGAAAGGAAAGAAACAATAGCATTTACGACTAATCCTTATAATTCCTTCAAATTAACAAAACTTATAACTTTTAACGTATTCGGATCTGATTTAGGTCTTTATTTAATCTAGCCTTGATAACTTTCATGAGAACTGGATTGGTTGCTGAGGCGAGATTAGAACGCGCTTTATTTTATTTAATATATTATTATTATAAGTAGATTACTTGGAATAATCCATCATAGTTTTGTACGACAAGCTAGGAAAGTGTGGTTAGTGAAAAATACCTATATTTTGTGCGCATTATTTAAGAGGTCAGTGACTGGTAGCTATTCAATAGCAACACCTATTCTATTAACTAGCCACACTTGTTTTTGTAAACTAATTATCATTCATGTAGCTGAATGTCAAAGTTGGTACTTCCATGTTTCTGTCTGAATGGATAAATTAGTTTCAATGTTTGGGTATTTTTATTCAAAAGATGAATTGGCACCTT
>DWIJ01000598.1:0-10748 GCA_018248315.1 Chioides albofasciatus
AAATTGTAACATAGAACCTTGTAATAGTGAGCCAGCGAATTGTTTAAGACATTATACTTAATTTTAAATATAGGCGTAAAAATACCTGAATAACAAATTGATAACGTAGGCTACACTTTTTAAAGACAGAATAATGAAGTTATAAGCTACGAGTACCTTTGTTGTTTAAATTGACAATAGAGAAATGACATGAGCAACAAATGAACATTATAAAATTAGTATTTAGGTTTTAAAAGACATAGTTTTTGTGATAAAAAAACACAGGGCAAGTTTAGTAAGCACTAAGCATATAATAAGCCGCTGCTGCAGGTAATAAGCGGCGCGGCTTAAGCCCCGCGTCGTAAGCGACTAAGCCCTGAGATGCCGCGGCAAAACAACTTCGCTGCAGACAATTACCTACGTGCTCGCTTTTACCGCAACTTCTTAACAAAGGTTTCTAACGGTTTGTATTTTTGTGAATAATCATTTCTATTTTCGATGAATACGACAAAAACTTTTACATAAACTTTTTTACCCTTTTTTGAACTTTTTTACCGACTGCGGAGTATGTCTCATTTTTTGTACATACCTCGCAAAGAATCGTCTTGGTGCATTTAAACTTATAAGGTGACGTTGGGTTTGAATTGTCCAATTAATACTATAGGCTATATTTTTAAGCCGTGAGGTGTTTGTTCTTGTAATAATAGCTACTGTTGTTTTTTCTGTAACAACTCGTAGAAAGAACTGAAATAATTTTATCGTTCAATAAAAAACATAGACCTACATAAAGAAACATGGTAGGCAACGTGTTCTGAAATCTGTTTTTTGCGAAGACTAAAATTCCTACAAAAAAACTACACGCCGGGTGGTGTAAAAATAATTCTTACTGCAAAAAGTTACAAACTTTGTGATCTTTCTAAATTTGGTTCCGATTTCAAACAGTACATGAAAGGTAGGTAAGAAAATGTGTAAAATAATAACTGACAAGATTGAAATTACACCGAACTATTCTATACTATACTAATTCATTTCATGAATCTTTCAGTAAGAAAAATAAAGAAGCCAGATAAAGGTTGTATTCATAAGAGTATTGACAAACAAATCATTATAAGGGACAAAAATGTCTGGTCTAAAAAAGCTCTTATTCGATACAAAAGTTACTAATATACAATAAAAGGTTTAGCCGCTTCTTCTCCATTAACCTCAAACCTTGCGGCATTAGGTTATTGATGTTTAAAAATAATTCTATGATAAATGTATTTTGTATAACCCTAAATATAAGCTTTTTGATATGAAACTAAAGCCACCTTAGTAGGCAATCTAAACCCTGCTGAGTTAAGTCCCCTAGCTGTGAGCGACAACCTCGTTAGAGCTCTATGTAGAGTCAATTACGTGCTGTTTCACGCTCTACACCTGCCTAGGTGTTTTAAACAGAGATTGACTTGCTCAGACAGTCAGGTAAACTTGCTTACAAGTTTGTGTAGCAGTTTAGTTAACCGAGCGGCTAACTGTGCTACGTGCCTTAATTTATTTATAGTCGGGGTTTAGTGCCTCTACTCATTCCAACATTGTGGTTTGTTTATTTGATTTTGTTATGAAAAAAGATTAAAAATGCATTTTCGTTTACGGCACCAAGGACTTGAACATTTTTTTGTATTAAGACAATCCTACAATGTTTTATACCAATATGCGGCACAAAAAAAATCATATAAAAACTAAATTCAAATATTTTTGTTACGCCAAGTAAAACCATCTCAAAACATTGAGATACCAGTTACCAGAAACGCATTTAATATACGAGTATTAGTATGCACCTTTGAAACTAAATTATACGAATCTTACAATCATAGATAATTCCCCTGTTTTATAAATAAAACAGTCATCAATGAACATAATTCAATCAAGAAAGTCGGTAAAACTCCCATGTTGGGCTAGCCTACTTCACTGCAATCGGCTCAATATCGCCAAGTTGCCACCTCGACGAAATCCATCAAAGTACGCGATAACAATGTGAGAATTGAGGGCCGTTCACACTACACGACGGCATCGACGTGTGAACATTTTATTTTCCTTTACAACATCTGGCGTCGAGCCAATCGTAACATAAAGCGTACGACATCGACCCGATAGTTTGTTAATATCTGAACTATACATTTTTAACATAAAAAAATGTTAACTTACAGTGGGCGTTGGGAACAACTGACGCAAGACCGGCAAGACTAAAGCCAAAGGTCACTTTTCTGTTTGTTGTTTTTTGTTTCGTTGTTGTTATATGTTCATAGGTGCAATTGATTCATATTAAGAGACGAGAAGAGATCTGCAGTGATAGATAGAGGTTGTATTTCGGCCAGTCAAGGAATCCCAAGTGTGAATCTCAAGCACGCACATGTGTTTAAAAAGTTATGTGCGTATTAGAAATTAATTATCACTTGTTTTAACGGTGAAGGAAAACATCGTGAAGAAACCTACATGTTTTAGAATTCTTAAAAAAATTCAAAGGTGTTTGAAGTCAAGCAAATCGCACTTGATCAGCAAGATGGACTATGGCTTAACCCGTCTCTGAGAAAAGATCCGTGCTCAGCGGAAAAATAATGGGTTGACGACCATAATGAGTTAAAAGGTAAGCTGTTCTATATGCTAAAGAATCAATTAAACCTGAAAAGCTATCGTAGTAAAACACTGTTAATACTCTCATTCGTTCTGTCAGCCATTATCTGCTAGGAAAGTGCTTTATTAAAAAGTCGGAGTCATGAAAATCTAGCACGAACGCGGACTGAGTGGCAAAAAGATACGTGTCGAACAAAGAGCCACCCGAGTAAGCCGTTTAAAGCAATTGAGTGACGTCACGCAGGTGGGGAGATGCTACCGGCTTTTTATTGTCTTTTAATTTCTCTGTTTCTACGATTAGATTCATTCGTTGATATTGCGGCATTTTTATTTATCAGTCCACGTCCCCCACTCTGTTTTTGGGTCTCCGCTTGTTTGTAACCTATTAAAACTATTGCTATTTAAAGTTTAATCCGAGTACTGTATTCTCTTAAGTAAGCGCTATAATGATGTATGAATAACCACACATCAAGACGTCTGAATTTGCTGTATCGATTGGGAAGTGGAAACCGAATTAAGACCCTTGCAGTCTGGGTAACAATTGAGCTACATTGTAAGAAGGCAAAAGGGTATGTAGATCGTTCCTGTTACAAGGCACTAACGGCGGTACGTTTGATCTTGGCTGACCACCCATTGGCTGATATGGCTAGAGCAGCTATCGTATCTTCAGCGACGATAGTAGCGATTAATATGGCTGTCAAAACTGCTGTCAAAATACCCGGCGTCTATTGAGTAGCTTATGAATTTATACAAACAATTGACTATTGACCGATTTTTCAAATGAAACCAAACGATAGTCGCTTGTGGGTTGCTCAATCAACGAATTAGACTTCCGAGCGGCAGCGCCTTAAGCAACTGCTCAGTAGCTTAAGTATCAAAATAGTAGCCGACGCAACAAACGTTCGAACTATAGCCAATGTGCGGTCCGCCTTAGTCGTGATAGATTGGCCAGTACACAAGCATCTTTAGCAAACTGAAAGGCAAGGATGTATCGTGTTACGATTTCCATTATCGCGTAAGTCACGGTGAGTTATTGGAGATCAGGTGAGTTACTCCAAGGGTCACCTGTCCATTAGTGGCGGCAGTTCGCGCTCTGCTCAGGCATGGGTGCGGGCTTGTAACGTTCTCATTTGTCACTTTGTTCTCGATTTCAATATATGTTCTGTTTGTTAAATGTGAGGGCATTAAGAATATATTACATAAACATTATTAATCTACATAATAAAAATCTACTAATCCCAGAAATTAAATTGAAAGATTTATTTCACTGATGTTATTTTATAAAATTTATCCTAATACGAGATGTTAAATTAGAATAAATGATTGCATACTAATCAGCTTTTACTTGTTTTCACAATTAATCACGTTATGCTTTAATCATTTCAGGTATTTATAGAAGTTATACACATAGCGGCTATTCTATATACTCTCCTACAATTACCTTGAATATTATTCTTTGGAGCACAAAGTTCTTTCTACATAAATTACGGGTATAATTAAAAAATACCTATAATATGACTAATGATAGAACACTTAATATGGTACCGTACGGCACATATTCGTGTAGAATCTAACATATATGGTAGAAAACAGGAAGTAAAATACAAATAAGTACAAGTCCCCTAAGAGTCCCTAGGGATGGGGTCGTTTATTGATGACTTTTACTTCTTACTTATTATTACACGATATTTGATTCTTGGCCTTAAAGAAAATACAACTTTAGTGGGGAATATACATATTTTGTACCTACATAGTACATTTTACTAAGGAAGAATTATATTCATCTTGAAGTGGATTTTTTAAACTTATTCACTTCATGTTACTTTCGACCTTAATGCATGAGCTAAATATTTTCGTTATAAATATACCCTTATGACAGAAATCGATGTTCATACCAGTAAATTGACACAACAGCACATGATTATTGATATCGGTTTTGGCTTCGCTTTGCACCCATAACCTTTTGCGTAGGCAACCGTTACTCACTCCGCCACGTGGGTATAACTGTACTTGAGTTAGTAGTAGAAATAGCCATTCATGGCTACAACAGGTCGACTACTTGCTAGTTTATCACGAACGCTTCCAAAAGAAAGTCACAGTCACGCCCAATCCGCGCCCGTGAAATGGATACTTACATTTTTTTGTGGAAAAGCAACGGTAAAATAAATTACAAATTAGAAGTTGTCCCCCGGCGATCCCGCGGGAAGACCAGTTATTGATGACTCGTATTACTGCAACCTCGTCCTATTTGATATTTGATCCCGGTGTTGGGGAAATCGAATTCGGTTTCAGTAATGGGGGATTCTGGTAATGCTGAAATTTCGAACGTCAAAACGATGTTTCGAATGTAACGAAGCTTCGATTTACCGAATATGGTGATGCAAATATGTAACGACAGAATCTTTAAGACTGAACTAATACCGTATTGAGAGAGAACGTTTACAATGGACGCGTAAATATGAGGGTGAATTTCAGGGAGAATTAATGCACATTTGTGATTACCATTGATATTTGCAATTGATTTCCTATCTGAGGTTGATCACGAATGCATTATTATCCTTCATGACAAAGTTGATAGGTTTTGTACCCATTTCTGCCCCACTACTGGGCACGGGTCGTCTCTCAGACTCCATATATTTAGGGACAAAATTGTAGCTAACAGTAGAGTTAGAAAAGTTATAAAACATTAAAATGTTTATATACGGAATCTTAGCAAATGTTTCATGGAAATCGTTATAACATACAACAACGTAACTTAAGTTATGAACAATAAATAAGTTATGAATATAATATAGTAGTTTAGCTGCACTGGACGGGTCAGTCTGACTTCTGACTGATCGATCACCGGCGGGTAATGTTATTACAGCTCAAGTCAGTTGCGATGCTACTATATGTACATATAAATATGCTAGATACGTTGCATAGTAATAACGTGTAAGTATTTAGGTAAGCTGATTCTGTACACGGATTTTGATGGAATCGTCAGTGTTCCAAGAAGCTTAGCGTTCTGATTTTAAAAATAATTGCCGAAATACATGGTGCTGTGGTATCGCCTCAGTAAATCTACGAACTTCTACTGCTATAAATATTAAATGTTATAACTTACTGTTATATAACCTATGAGTAAAGTGGAGATTTCATCCGCCGCATTGGTGCAGTGTGGATTAAAAACCGAGAATATCTTATTTATGGAAGACATACCTGTAACAAAAAAAGTATGATTAGATCATATTTTTTTAAATAAAAACTTCTAAGTACAAATCGTGCTTCTGATTTATTATGACATTATATTAAAAATATAGTTAAGCACAAGTTTCAGCTATCATGAGAAATTAGTGAAAGAAAATATCATAAGGCAATCAAAGGCGCTCAAAGATTTTTCAATATTAGTTATAAGGCGTATAAACTCTACCTAACCCCGCTCGACCCACTTTGTATATCCCACAAACTTTTTATTCCGAGAGGAAACCTTTACCCAGCAGTGGGGAAATAATGATTTAATCTTTAAAACAGCTCTTTTTGTCGCGAGGTTACTAATTACAGAGAAAAACCACCCCCAGAACAAAATGTACATCGAAATTCTAAATATGTATCATTGAAAAATATACTTTATCCCCTAGTTTATAACACACATTTTGTAAAAGTAAGCATGTATAAGATAGTTTTCAAGCAAACGAGGCTTCAAGAAGTGCATCTTGATCCTCGGAAACTGGAAACTGAACTCTATTTTTTGCAAAGTAAAGCACAATTTCGTTTCAATTGTGGTAAGATGACTCTTTTAGAGTAAACGATGTTTTAAAAGCAATTAAACATGAAGAGGTCGCTGCGAGCCGGTATTAAAAGTTGGTGAAATTAGTTGCAGAATGCGTTTTACTGCGTCCCGTGGGACAATGGCTGTGGTCAAGTTTTCGTTTTTAGTGCTAATGTAGGAAGTTGAAGGCATTAAGTTTGTGGTGTGAGAACTTTTTGTGGGAAATTAATATTTCAATTACCACGAATAAAATCATAAACATATATTTTAGTATCAACATTATATTGTGTTATAATGGAATAAATATTTACGTCTATGCGACGTTATAGGTCTTTCTAGCAATGCGCATGAACCTCTACTAAAACTGTAATCACGTACTAGATTAATCACGGTTGACCATTTACTTTCCTGTAGGAAACAGAGCCATTATTTTACTGAAAGAATCCTAAAACAAACATGAATTACGGACTAGATCGTTCATGTTGGAAATAATTCGCAAATGCTGCGCCAAAAAAACAGAGAACCTTACATATCCTTTTATTTTTTTTTTAATTTTAATATATCAGTGTCATTCGCGCTATCAAGTCGAATGTAAGCAACAACACTTTACTTCACCAACAAGGTGTTTAAGCTATGAAGTTGTTTGAACTTGTACCAAAGAACATACAGCATACAGAGAGAGATACATTCTACATACATAAATTACACTATAAAAACATAAACTTTTCCCTCTCATAATAATGAAAACCTTTGATATACAAATTGGTTTACTACCATGAATTGTTGGAAATCATAATTGTAGTAATAAATAACAGGGAATCATTTTATTGTCGGAGGCTGAAAAGTTTGACGCTGTAAAATTTAATGGCGTCTGAAATATATTCTGTGAGGTGGCAGTTTGTCTGTCCTGCTCACACAGTATTGGTTTATGTCATTCTAACTACTCGTAAATAAGAAATTCTATTTAACGATTATGGTAATTTTACTTCGCAAAATGACAATAACCGGGTAAAAAGAAGATTAAACAGATATGTATATCTATGTATGTATACCTACATAACATATATTTAAACGAACATTCATAGCAAAATTTGCCAGTATTATCACAATAAATTCGCAGAGATAGCTATTATAATAATTATGTTGCGTCATATTGTGTAATCAACTGGTTTTAATCTTTCGTACACTCAAGGCTTAACAATTATTTTAATGTAATGTCATTCATACATAAATAAATACTTTAATTTAAGTATATTTTGCATCAAACAGCATATTTTGAGGTAAAAGTGATAACAAGTAATCGGCAAGTTAAGTTGTTTTTTGTTGGTCATGCCGAAAGAAAAAGTAGAATAAATAATATTAAATAGATTACCTACATCCTAAATAACATAAAATTTACTCAATGACTGTTACGATTCCTTGAACATATAACATAAAAACAGTTGTACCATAACATGACGTCACCATATACGTTACAATCAAACATAACAAATAAAAAAGTTCATTAGATACATAGTAATACTATTATGAATTTAATACTATGCATTCCTCGACTGTTTACTCTGAGTAAGGCAAGCGTATTTAATCCCTTTATGAAACAAAAACAATTTGGTTCTCGCGACAAACGAAACAAACGCCTGCTATAACAAACCGCAATCTCGCAGCTCGTTGGCATATTTATTTTAATAACGTGGTAACACGCTGAGACGATTTTCTTAATTTAGAATATACTGATTATTGTTTTGTAAATTTTAGATGGAAGATATATTAGGGTTATTTATCGCAGGACGACATGCACACCTCATCCATCTTCAGAAGTTGTCTACCAAAAATCTGAATTTGACAATGTCTAGTATCAGTTTAATATTCCATCAATTTGGTTAGCTAAATTCGGAATTTGCTAACCAAATGTCGAAATTTGGCAATTTTAATATGTAGAAACTGTTTAACGTCAGTCTTTGGAAACAAAAAAAATGAATAGATTAAATGTAAACAACAGCGATGATAGACAATCAAATACATTAAACTATTTAGACCAGGCAAAGTGTCATTCACCAAGTTATTACCAAATGGTAATAAATTTATTTATAACGTATGTCAACTGTCAATCAATTAAAGATGGTATCGGCACAATCGGTGTGTACCAGGATGAAAGTTTTGAAAATTTTGACATTATGGCTAATCGAGGGTCTAGTTAATCGTAATCATTGTATTTGATATCTATCTATCTATCTATCTATTCATCAATGAAGAGTGAAACTAAAAACCTATTTTACGTTGTACTAAGAATAAATAACAAAATTATATTGTAAGTCGAATGATTAGGTCTTATAATTTGTACCTTCCTATCTTGTCTAAAAAGGTTTATAAAATATCAACTTATAGTTACTGTAAGCCTCTTTTACTCAAATTTAATTTCTACATAATTATTATTTGCATATGTATCTAACCTTTGCCAAATTCAAGGTTAAACTTAATCGCTAGATCAATACCAAAGACCATTTACAGCAATTTGTCTATGACATCTAATACCTACGTAATCTATAATAATTTATGTCATGAGCTTATGTCATGTCATGTCATATGTAAATTAAACCTAATTTGTATGACTTTTAACGCAAGCGAATTTAAGTTACACATACACATTCATTTTATACACATCGTATTATATATTCGCAAATGTGCTATCTTTACATAATGAATATAGCATCGAGTAAAGGAAAATCCGATCTTAGTACAGTGTGCGTTGCAGTTATTAGCTTAGTAGAGTCCTATTTAGGTTAGATTTTATTACTCTGTCAAGAAACGTCAAGATAATATTGTTTTGAAGTAGGATTTTGTTCATTAAATGCCTATATTATCCAATGTTTTGAACGGTGTTTACAAAAGATAGTGCCAAAAAGATAAAACGATCGATAACGTTTTATAACCTTTAATACTTATAAATGTTTTAAACAAACGTGTTTTATTGAGTTCATATTGCAAAATACAATGGCTGTCACAAGTGGTAAATTTTCGAAAGTTTATTCTTTCCTATCTAATTGTGTTAATTCGAGGATGCTGTGTACAACAAGTTTGAATAACGTTCAAGTGAAATTTAATTGGGAAGATCCCTTGAACTTTGATAGACTGTTACGTGACGATGAAAAAGCAGTCCGGGATTCTACAAACGCTTACAGTAACGAGCGGTTATTACCGAGAATTTTAGAGGCAAATAGAAATGGAGTGTTCGATCGTAAAATTTACAACGAAATGGGAGAATTAGGTCTTCTTGGATGCAGTATTAAAGACTACGGTTGTGCTGGCGTATCTAGTGTTACATATGGATTAATCGCTAGAGAAATAGAAGCTGTGGATTCTGCTTATAGGTCAGCTTTTACTTTACAAGATTTAGCAATGGGGTCTATTAATATGTATGGTACTGAGGCACAGAAACAGAAGTATTTGCCAAGAATGGCTAAGGGAGAATTGATAGGATGTTTTGCTTTAACGGAGCCTAATTTTGGCAGTGATGCAGGTGGATTAGAATCCATAGCAAAATACGACTCTAAAACGAAATCATACGTACTCTCAGGTACTAAAACGTGGATAGGTAATTCACCTATCGCGGACATTTTGATTATATGGGCAAAGACAGAAGATGGAAAATTAGGTGGATTTATTGTTGAGAAAGATAAAGTAAGAAAGGGTTTAGATACGCCTTTAATGAAAGACAACTTTTCTTTGCGAGCAGCGGCAATTGGCGGGGTAATACTTGATAAAGTGGTTGTGCCGGAGGAAAATATACTACCAAAAGTAGTCGAACTGAGAGGTCCGTTTGGATACCTTCATAACGCTCGCTATGGAGTGTCCTGGGGTGCTCTTGGTGCCGCCGAGGCTTGTTTTCGAATCGCCCGACAGTACACGTTGGATAGAAAACAGTTTGGAAGACCACTTGCATCGTATCAGCTCATTCAGAAGAAGTTGGCTGACATGGCCATAGAATTAGCCCTTGGATACGTATCTTGTGTACATATCGGTCGACTAAAAGACGACGATTTGGTAACACCAGAGATGATATCTATTATCAAGAGAAATAATTGTGAAAAAGCTCTTAGTATAGCACGCATGGCGAGAGATATGCTAGGAGGTAACGGGATATCTGATGAGTATCATGTCATCAGGCATGTATTGAACTTGGAGTCTCTAAGTACATACGAAGGGACCCATAACATACATTCCCTGATATTGGGAAGAGCTATTACTGGCATTCAAGCTTTTCGTTAAAATAATAAAGTAATTCACAACAGAAATAAAATGTTTATTCATTAAATATGCGCCATTTCATTCAATTAACAATATTTATTAAAAACATGATTTGGAACTTACTAAAACCGTTAATGACAAGTAATTTGGTTAAAAATTATTTATC
>DWIJ01000599.1:0-10747 GCA_018248315.1 Chioides albofasciatus
TGGTAGAACCCTCTGTGGTTCGACTCCGGCGGCACCACCGCCACACCTATTTCTGCCTAATAACAGCAGTGTTAAGGCAATGTGTTACGTTATACGAAGAAGCGGTGAAAGAAACTCCATGAAGATCTTTTAAAAAACATGAACATTAAAAAAACATACTAACATGAAACTATATTTGACGTCGAAAATATTTGTTACCTTTGAATAGTAGAAGGTTGTAGGCTACTATTATTTTATTACAATTGCGCTAAAAAATCTGACGAAATACGAAATAGTCGACGTTTTTTTGTCGACTATCTGTCGTAATGACAAAATAGTTTTAAAGTGTGTATCACTACAATTATCATATTTTCTAAAGCGGGAAATTTTCGCGTCCCGGGTGCTCGGGACACCGGGACCGAGTAGATCCTGTTCATAAAGGGATGTATAGTCTACGTTAAGAACTGCTGACTTAGAGTTTAAAAAGAGTATTTTTTATCCATATCTGTACCAATATTATAAAGAAGTAAGATTTGATGTTTTGTTTCTTTGCTTGAATCGAATAGGCTCCGGAACTAGGAGACGTATTTGAAAAATCGTAGGTACATAATTCCTGATAAACGTGGGTATATTAAATACGAGAATAAAATAGGGACCCGCGTGAAAATTTCGATAATATAACGCAAAGGACGAAGCCGCGGGTTTTGCTCGTGTACATAATATAATATAGACCATCTGATGGTAAGTCACTACTTCCGCCCATCTATATTCAACCCCAGATAAGATTATATTCTTATATCTGGAATGCCACATATGCACCGCTACCCCTAAGACTACGGACTAAGCTCGAATGCAATTTTAAAGTTACTACCCCTTTCCTCAAAAACGGCTAGAGGTATTAAATTGAAATTCATATAAAGTACTCAGGTCTATAATACCTTTAAGGTGTAATAAAATCAGACAGAATTGTTCAGAACCTTCGGTGTGCAAATCCGTCTCGTACTTGGCCGACTTTTTTTATATGAATATAATTTGAATGTTAATTTGCATTTGCCGGATTTCATTTTAAAATGTAATGCATGGGGAAAGACAGCGGCGGACGAAATAAAATTGGTCATGTACGAGTCGGATTCGAATGTGGTGGGTTCCGTATTATGATTATATTTATTATTTGCTATTATAGACATTGAAGCATATTTTTATGCACTGTGACAATTTAAAGTGTCTACCTCTTACGTTTCAATAGATAAAATAATAAATGCCGCTTCGTATGATTGCTGTATGAGAACCTCACTCTAATTTTAATTTTTTTATTTGTCATATTTTGTCTATTTGTCGTATTTTTATTTGTCATGACATTCTGTAAAAAGATATTAATAATGTAGTCATAACATTCAATTAAATAATCAAGTGTACATCTATAACGGGTCAAGATATATACAGCCCTATTTGAGACGGACAGACAGCGGAGGCTCAATAATAGGTTACCGTTTATATCATTTGGCCACGGAACCCTGAAAAGCGAAATGAGCTCGCTTTTGAAATGAGCGCTATGAAGGGACCAGAAAAGTATAAAAAACGCTTCGTCTTCTCTGACGTTGCAAATGTTCAATTTGTTACTTAACAAAGGTTTTTTATTTATTTTTAAATGAAATCTCCAACGTATCTATGTATTATTTTTAGAAAAAGTAATATACTGACGTCCTGCTAAAATTAGTTTTCAAACATTATATTTAGTTCTGGTTGTCTGAATATGTGTAGTTATGAGGTTTTCTACATTTGTTTAACAAACGGTTACTACACACTCACATACTAGGATTTTCTATATCATGGTAATAATGGACTAAAGACATTCAACAAGTATAGGCCGAACGGCAAGAAAACTAATGGTAAGTTACCAATTGGTAACGCAAAACGCCAATCAATCCGTAATCAACGCAAAATCATTTTTTAGTTTAAAAATCTTGTCAATACCCGTTCTACCTGATCCTATTTACTTCATCTTTTTGACATGGAAGTATATAAAGAGATCATATCCGGGATAACCGGGATTGAACCTGGAACCTTCTGTGTAGATAGGTATAATCACCACTGGGCCACGTCCGTAATAAGTGACAAATGTATGCAATAAACATAGTTGCTTATAAAACACATAGAAAAAAAGCGTTAATAAAGTTGATGTTAATAAAGTTAATAAACTTGATGAAGAACGAATTAGTAGGTGCCTCTTTGATGTAATTATCTGCAAAGATAAATAATCCTGGATCCCAAAAGATGTAAAGAAATTTTAATTTTAAAATAGGCACTTAAAAAAATAATTGACACAATCTTCGATCAATCTTTATCTCAAAATAACGAGAAGTTATTTTTCGTTGCGACTCAAAACTTGTTTATAAGCTAAAACTGACCTATTTTGGTCCAATATACGCCAATGTATACGCGTGGATTACAAACAGCATGCCGTAAGCAGCATAAATAATCTCCATACGCGATACAGAGCACCAAACACCGGACCTTGTTAGAATCTAAGATCCGGTATTTACAAACGTTTGCCCAAAGCTCTGGAAAGATCCTCGTACTTCCCACGTTTCCTGTCACCGTCGGGGTGCCAGCGAAAGTGAACGTGGCCCCCACCAGCATAGGGTGGGCTCGCTTATATATAAACGCACACAACATACTTAGATTAAGAGTTTCGTCCACGAAGCTATTGGAAGGCCGTCCCCGCCCCACCATGCGAGGGATTTGGAGCCAAGCGGTCAGTGTTCATTCCGGGATTTCTTTTTCGAACGTGATTTAAAATTTCAAATGTGACGTTTCAATGTGGTTATTGCGTACGGGTTCCAGTGTTCGTTTTTCGAAAATTCCGCGAGATAATATTTATTTACAACTTTTTGTTATTTTACGATGTCAAAATAAAAGCGTGTCCGTAAACGAGTTCATAAAACGCATCGAACAAACACGGTGAATTCGATTTCGAAATAAAACATGATATAAACACGAAACGATGCAACAACGCTGTCAAAATTTATGTTATAAAAATTTTAGGATCAAATTAAAAATTTCAAAGATAACTCTTAATTTCGGCGGCACCACGACCGCACTTATCTCTGCCTTATAATAGCGGCTTAAGACTTCTGAAGTGAACTGCAATGCTGCAGATATTTTTAAAAGGGGGTGAGGTAGCCCTCAGGAATCTCACAGTGCTCGATCAAATACTCCATTTTATCAGGTGGACTGCAGGGTCATTTTATAATCAAATTCGTAATAAGAAAGACAACAAATTTGTTAAGTTTTAACAAATAATCATCATAACAATTAAGTATTCATTTTTCTTCTTCAAACAACGTATTTACTTTTATAAGCATCTTAATTTTGTTTTTGGTTAAACTCGCCAACAATAAACACCCATAAACAATAGAAACCAACAAAATCTCGCTTTCAAAGTGAACTCCTAACACCGAAATAGCGTCAATTGTTTGCCATTTCACCCCAACGGCCCTATAAATCAGATACCCGTTCATAAAATCCGCGTCGGGTAAATCCGCAACAAACTACGACTGAATCCGCTTAGAATCAATAATTTTGGACGCCCTATCCCTACAGTACTTGCGTATTCAGAAACTTTTCAAAGTTCACTGAACCGAATTGTATACAGATTTAGTTCAGCGAATTCGACCTTATAGCTATACGAATACCGTCACCCACTTTTGACTTTAATGTTGGCATAGTCAAAGCTATTCGCCGCCTTTGTATGGCAACTGTTTATGTAGTAAAAACAATGTTTGTCCGACCTTTTGTTGGAAAAGATAGTTGTTGGGAACTTTCACCAGCGCGTACATTATAACTTCCTCTTTTATCTGATAAGTGTTATTGGCCTTTGAATTTTAGTAGACGTGGAATTTTCTTCTTTTATAACAATGAATGCATTAGACGTGTTGCACAAAGCTTAATAATGAAGTGTAATACTTCAGCCTGCGAAAAGTATTTCAAAATATGCACGACTTTAAAGGATAGATAAGAACTTACTGATCGCAATGGATAGCTATCTATCCCTTACCATTTACTGAATATTGGGAATGGCTGTTAAAGTGTAAATAAAGTAATAATAAGTTTTTAAATGTTAAATAATAAGTTTTATTTCCATTAAACTCAAACATACTGGAAACGTTTGTAATTAATCATTTAGATTCGATTTAGGATTTGATTTGCGCATAAATGTTAGCTGCCATTCTGTTTGACTAGTGATGTCAATACGTTTGGAAATGCACGGACACATCGTCACATGAGTTTTTATGTTTGCTCAAAACCGGTCACCGTTTACGTTTTTGCACATACAGTGCTAAAATTTCATATCACGAGTTTCAAAAAGAGACCAACATTTGGTGTGAAAATTAAATTAAAAATTTAAAAATAAATGTTTTGTATTTGTTTTCGTAAAATTAAATGTGGTAATGGTTGACACTTCTATTTTTAAAACTCGTACTACGTAAAATTTACTTCCGATACGGGCCACAGGGGCGCTGCATGTGCGAAAACGGTGACCGTTTTCGAGCAAACGTAAAAACTCATCTTAAGAATGCAGTATACTACGTGACGTCACATCGACATCAAAATGGCGACTATCGTTCTAGATATATCAGGAATACCTACACTGAACTAGTAAGTATTTAGATTAGATTTAGTATCGATATGCTCATTTATATAGATTTTTATGAATAACTTGTTCGCTTATACATAAACATGTACTTTGAAAATTTTCTTACGCAGCGTATTATCCCTATTGTGGATTGTCTGACTCTATACAACTTTTCCTTTTTTAGAAACCTTCGAGTTTCCTTACAATATTTTTCTTATAGGAAACGCCATCTTGAAACATTCATAAAGATTCACAGACGATAACACTGTCACTCGTACAAAATATTTTTGTGATACAAATGTATCACTCAGCGAGAGCTCCTTGTGACGTCACCTGTCAGGGCGGGAAACGAGACTCGTCACTGAAAAAAATATCACTCACAACTTGAATGACATTTTGTTTATTTTCATGGAGGAAATTGCTCTTATATTTATTGGACAGTTCCTGTGTTTAGTATAAAATTCCTGTAGATAAAATACATACTATTATACGTACAATAATGGTTTTAGTTAATTGCAAACACATTCATGACGTTTGGAATATCTATTTCGAGGAATACTATTGGCATTTAATGCCAAAATAATTGATTAATGTGAGTAACTGGTACTAGCCCTGTGTGATTACCTAATGGTTGAAACTCGGCCCCTGAATCGGGGGGGTCGGAGATTGTATGTAATACCCGGCACGTATCTGATTTTTTTAATATTATGTGCGTATTTGAAATTAACTATCATAAGCTGTAAATGAGAAGGAAAACATCGTGAGGAAACCAAAATACGTTTTTATATAATATGATTGTAGCAGACGAGCATGTAGTCCAGATGGTAAGTGGCTACTGCCGCCCATTGACATCTGTAATCAATTCTAGATAACATTAGATTCCTTCGCCGCTACTCCTGAGGACTAAGCTGGAATGCCTGGAAAAAGTATGTCTCCCTTACCACACCCTACAAATCAGAACACAGCAGCGCTTAACACTGCTGTTATAAGGCAGAAATAGGTGTGTCGGTGGTGCCGCCGGTGTGAAAAAGTGTGTGAAGTCTACCGAATCGCACTTGACCAACTCAGTAGACTATGGCCTAAACCCTTCTCAATCTAAGGGGATATCCGTATGGGACCATAATTGGTTGACAACGAGTATGCGACTAAAATGATACTTATAAACTTATTTTAAGATATTCCAACTACACAGCCCGTCATTAGGTTTTGGTTTCGCGCGCACTATTCTGGATTTTCGGTTTTCAACGCAGCAAATACAAACCAAATAACATCCGAACGTCAAAGAACGTTACGAGCGCCTAACGCAGCCAATTGCCAGTGACAATTATTAGGTCAACGCACAACGTACGTCAAAAGCTTTACAACGCACCCGTGCTCGCATAACCTCATTTGAATATGCGGTTAAAGAGGTTAATGGGTGTTCGCGAAGCACGATTCTGTGGTGCGTTGTCGTTATTGGAAAATCGCCAGCGTATCATGCGACACTCGTTATGATACGCGACCGTACACCGAATGCGTATCGTTTTAAATCGTGCACCAAATACGTCGTTTATCAATGATACGTAATTTAAAACGCTGGGATTTATAACTCGTAACTCGATATCAAAAAATGTGTTCAAATAATTAAAAATATTTTTACTGTACAATTTTAAAATCAAATGCTTTTAAACAAAACGAATTATTTTTTTCTGAATCACAGTTTCAGTCCATATATGTTATTTTAATATCTTTCTTGATCCCTAACTACAACATAGTCAATCTTTTTAGGTTTTATAATATACGAGCAGAAACCGCCGGCTTCGCCCGTTGCGTTACGTTATCGAAATTTTCACGCGGGTCCCTATTTTTTTTCTTTTATTAAATATAGCCTTTGTTCATCAGGAATAATGTAGGATTCTAATGGTGAAAGAATTTTTCAAATCCGTCCAGTAGTTTCGGAGCTTATTCAATTCAAACAAATAAACAAAAAATCAAACTTACCTCTTTGTAATATTTGTATAGATACCACATTATTCAGTCACAGATAGTTGCGAAGCAGTTTTGTCCCAACTGTAATATTAACTCAATGTTCTGTGGTTTACGTTATCGACATGCTTGTGTTGTGTTGTGGTGTAGTGACATATACTCGTATTATTTCTGTGACAAGTGGGACTTAGGTCATAGACTAAAACATTTTTGATCGTGGCAGACATTTTATGGTTCGACTTTGGAGGCACTATCGTCACACCGTTTTCTGACCAATAACAGCAGTGGCAAACGCTGCTGTGTTCAACTTAGGCCTCATTGCTAGCATTTGTAGCTGCTCTTACGTCGGAATCTGATCTTATTTGGGGTTAATTACAATTGTCCAAGAGCGATACTAACGACTTACGAGGTGAACTGTGTGCTCGTCTGTAGTAAGGTTTCGGACGAGATTTTACGACTTCTCTGAAATACGGAAGCACTAAGGATTTGGCCACTATCGGTCAATCATACAACTTCAGAACTCTTTCGTCGTTGTACGCCTTTTAAAATCTGTTAAGATAACAAGTGAGTGAGCTACAGGCGCTTTCAATGCAATTTGTATATGAATATTCATATTGCGTCAACCCCAATTCAATTGGGTGGCGGGCAGGAAAATTATAAGATTAATTTTATACGTGAAATAAATTGAGATACACTTAATTTGAATGTTGCTCATAATTTATTGAAGACGGGCCGTGCCTGCGATTTCGTTCGCGTAAATTAAAATGTAACTTCTAATACACCATTCTTCGCTGCGCATACACGGTATATAATAGTAGAAAAAATACTTCTGCTTTTATATTGTAATAAATTTGAAAATAAAGAATAAATGTTAAATCAAAACACGGGCTATACATATATTTCGCTAATGCATTAAATTATATTTAGTAATTTTGGTTTGACGATATTTTTGCAGGCAAACTGACAACTATAATTTTAAAATGATGGAAACTGCATTTTTCACTTATCATCAGTTCTTTGCTTTTTATTGCTAATATTCTTAATGCACAGACATGCGAAAATTACAATCATATCATATGTATAGATAGATAGGGTTGCCGACCGCTGATGTACAGTAACGATAGATGACACTAGTGTGGCGGTCGCAAAGTCAACTCAACTATAAAGTATAGAGCGAGCTTCCTCAGGTATAAACAAATACAAATAACTACGCGCGAGGTAAGGCGACCATTTGTAATTCAATTTCAAATGGAGAAAGTAAGCTCATTTCTGGTAAATATCGCAATTCTAGTGAAACGTTCTGTAAAAAATCTTATATTACATTTCATAACTAAGCTAGATTTAAGCTGTAGTATATCTGCTCAGGATTCATACCTAAGTGATCGACTTAGACGCCCTCTATGCTATATTTATTCAGAGGTAGATTGATGGATGTATAATGTGGCGATGAGGAGATAAGATGGTGGTAAAGTAATGACTGATAGTGGTACAGTAGGATGATGATGTTATTATGGTATGAATAGAAGGAACGCGAGAGGTCTGTAAAGCGATTAAAATGAAACACGTGGAAAGGGACAGTATAGTCGGGTTAGGGCCAGAAGACAAAATAAATTTCATTGTTTCAAATATGTAATAAGTGGTATTCTGACTCTATTTCTAGTAATAGACTAAGAATTTCTCAAGGCCATATTTATCATTTTTACAAGTCTTATTACTAAGATCTGTTATGTCATCATGCAGAATGTCAAAATATATTGTAGTAATTAAGAGACTATGGTCTACTATGACCCTACTGTGGGGTTCTTCCTTTTCCGCCAATTAGAAAGGGTCTGGATTTTTATAAATTGAATGTATTTTATCTAATACTCCTATCGTCATAGATATTTAGGTCACTCTCCCCGTAAATCGCAGTCAGACCATTTAGCGTTAATCTATTGTTAAAAATATCTGAATGTTAAATTAGGGTTGTAGGTTTATAATTGTATGTTTATATTGTGATTCAGTGTATAGAGAAAGTAGGTGAATGTTGTAATTCCCAGTAAGTGGTCGTAAAACATAAAATTCGCTAAGAATATATATAAGAATGGGGCCTCGCTATACATGCGCACTAGTGGCAAATATGGGATGTATAATGTAACATAGCCCTATGTTAATGCAACAATATCAATATTATTATTAATAAAAAAGATGGGCCATTACTGGAGAAATTAAACAGTAATTTTGGTGATAGTTTTTGAATTATTTTATTTCTTTCTTTGTTTCTGAATTATTAGAATAAATCAGAAACCTAACACACCGTGAAACGTACGTTTTTAAACCGAAAAAATATATTGTTTAATTATGTCGCAACACCTTTCTCTTAACAAAAAGAACTGCACGACTAACAACTAAATAAAATTAGTCACTTATTCCAGTAGCGTCCGCTTATAAATTACATTAATAAAATGAAAATAAAACCCGCCTATTCATTCAATTCGGCATTATATAATCTGCATTCGAGAATACTGGCACAGGCGAAGCCAACCAAAAAGAAAAGGCATTCCAAAGCGTACTGCACAAATGAATTGTTCCGAAAATGGATCAGATGTGACTTTCGGCTGCAATTTAACGTACTACACGAGTGTACGTGAACTGAATACTGCGGGAAATGTGACTCATCAATCACATCAAACTATTATATAATTCATAACGTAGAAAGTTTTATTTGTTTTTATGAGCCACAAAATCGAATGTGCACATTGACGCACACTTTCACTGTATATACGATAATTGCTATCAAAATTTCTATTGGATTTAAATAAAACATTTTTTTAAGAATAAAAAAGTTAACCCTATACAAGAATTACTTGTGTCATAAGAGACGTAAATACAAAGATAAGCACGTATACAAAATCCCAGACTCAGAACAACAATTAATACATCAACTGGATTTCATTCTAACAACATAAGAGTATTGTGATATCCCAGCAATACTGATCATGTAATTCAATAATCATTTCCCATAATAATACGATACCAATTACAGCGTGCAATATATTTTCCGTGTAAATTGTACACCGACTTTATTATAACAGTACGCGCTCACGCGCATAAAATTGCCGTTGCAGCTTATTTGCGTTGGCATTCGACGAGCAAAACGAAATTGATTGATGTCAGAAAAAACGTCGACTTCCTGACGTTCCCACAGACGCAATGCACATGCAAGTGCACCCAATAAAAAACTTAAGTCGACGACCCCGCGTGCGTCAGCCGACGATAAAGAACCTTGCTCTCCTGCCATTAGGCACCTTTCTCATCGACGACTACGTAACTAGTAATTTTAGCGATAACATCATAATAGTTCATAGGGTCATGATTAAAGAAAAGGGAGAGCATTTATTACGTTGATGAAAGGGTCGTGTATAAACTAGTTTGATTAAAAGCTGTTATTTTAATTCGTTGATGGCTAAAATCACTTAAACGAGCTCTCAGTGTATGAGTAATCAATTTAAAGCGTAAATCTCTTCCATAATAGAAACAATAAGCTAAATCCCGTTGCCGATATTCGTAATCGCATCTATAATCTCGCTCCTTCATATTCTCGCTTGTGGTGAAACAAGTCGGTCACGTACAAAGACGGGAGCAGATGACGACCAATTAAAAAGTTTGTCCGTATTAACTATGCGGGAATTACGGGCGGGCTTGCGTGCCAGATGGACTCAACAACTTTCTTTGAGAAATGTGGCCACTCGAGTTAATAGCTAGATCTTCAATGGAACCCACAGTAATATAGAAGCAATGGCATTCAGTAGTAATAGACATAAATTAGTATCACGATAAACTAATGTTATGAGCGATCGTTAAAATTATTTTAAATACCTTTTAAGCCACTCTAAGCATCGTACCTAATAGTCCATGGCTCCAGAAAGAATAACATACTCCATATTTCGTGAAATGACGTTGAAATTTGTATAGATATACGTAGTAAAATAATATGTTTTCTGATTATATTTTTGTCAATATTGTGTAATATCATACACATTTAATCTAAAAACAAGTAGAAGATTCAAGATTCAAATGATCATTTTAAAACTTACCTACATTTGTTATTCCCTGATATCGATAAATTAATTCATTATCAAAATAATTACTTGGATTAAAATACTGAATTACTAAATATTTGGATTC
>DWIJ01000600.1:0-10741 GCA_018248315.1 Chioides albofasciatus
GAAGCGCTCATAGTAAGTTCAGTACACTACAATTACGTAATCTTTTATGACTTTCATGATTCTTGACTAATTCAAGTAATTTAGCTTCGACGTTTTGTTTCACGTAATTTATTATGTGTAGTTTATGTATGTAAGAAGCAAAAGGTCACGCAAACTACTTAATATTAAGTACATATTCGGTGTACACCACAATATAAACCGTAGGTCGCTTCTTACGACAGGCAGAGGATACCGTAACCTAGCCCCGAGACTACAGGGACAACCTTACACATTTGCCTATTATCTATGCTAATATTATAAAGAGGAGAGATTTGATTTTTTGTTTGTTTGAATTGAATAGGCTCCGGAACTACTGGACCGATTTGAATTTGAATTCTATACGAGAAAATAATAGGAATCCGCGTGAAAATTACGATAAATCTGCTCGTTGTTTAAATAAAGGATTTAATTTTTTAATGTGTAAATTTAAGATCGGAAAGACGGGCAATGTAACGAACAGACTGGATGCCTATTATTATGTAAAGGAAAGAAGACGCAGAAGTGGTCACAGATTATATTATTGTAAATCACGCCTACAAAAGTAATGTAAAAAATTACTAGTACCTATTAGCATTGACTAGTAGTAATTTTACAAATATATACAGTGAAGCTGACAATTACATTTGTCGAATAAGCCTCGTAGCGCCTAAATGTTCGTAGCACTGCTACGCCGCCCAGCTCGAAGCCCGACATTCTACCAACTCCATGGGAATTAATAGTTTTAATCTCATTAGTATCATAAATTAAATTAATATACATAAAATGTAAATTGCCATTCATCAGTTATCATCAACAACCCATTACTGTCTCACTGATGGGCACAAGTCTCCTCTCAGAGTGAGAAGGAATAGCTCCGTAGTTCACCGCGCTGGCCAAGTCCGTATTGGTAGTCACATACCTTTGAGATTCATCACGATGTTTTCCTTCACCATTGAAGCAATGATAATTAAATTCTAATACACCATTAGGAGTTGAATACAGAATTGAAATCAGCAAATTGTTATTCAATTAGTTGAATCAGCTCTTATACATATTATATGTTGACAACATACAGATATTAACTAAAGTAGTTAATAAGACGTGCTCATTAGAAGCAGTCGGTTGAAGTCGGAGGCTCGAAGCGGTGTCGGCATGCACTGTCTTAATAGGGTGACCCACTTCGCACCCGCCCCACTGACATTTGTTACGGGCCGCACGTTTCCGCACTTTTCCGGGACTACGAACAACGGTATCTACTTTAATTAATACATTTCTCTTAATTTAAGACAAGAAAAGGTTCTTACGCTGTGTGCCTTGGGTCTTCACCCTTCGGTCACAAATTCCGGTTTTCAGTTTTTATGAGGAAACCCTTTTTAAATAATAAAGCAGCAATTAGCCACTTGGCGAAACTTTTTTTATAATATAGGAGTAGCAGACGAGCATGCAGTTCACCTGATGGTAAGTGGCTACTACAACCCATAGAAATTAACACTGCTAAATTGACAAAAGTGAAGTGAATTGAAAATATTGAAGTAAAATTTTATGATTTTAAAATACCGGCCATGCTGGATCATTTAATCATACATTTAATGTTATATGAATAATAAACAAAGTTTTACAAACTGTTTCAAATGTAACTCGACTTATAACGAGAACTCTCGTAATTTCCTGTCTGAAAGGAAGTACATGACATAGATAGAAGGACTCAAAACCGATAGAGAACTAAGCTGAAAGTTTTTAACTTAATGACGTCATTATTTTATCTCGATTCAATGTAATGATAAAAACATTATTAAGACTGGTAATATTATGGTTGGGAATTTCTTTTGCAATTTCTTTTCTATAGTTCATCTTGCGAAGCGGAGGTAGGTTATTGACTTTTAAAAAGTTCCGTAAAGAATCTACTTTGTGTAAACTACTTTGATTTTAATGAATATAAAGAAAACTAAGTAATTTTAATGTTACCGTAGATATGTATAATGATTTATTTAAGTATTCAACTTTCTACAACTCAATAAATAAAGTTCAAATCAATATATGAATAAAGAAATTGAAAACCGCGTATCATGAGTATCCGTCACGTTTTAAAAAGTTCTCAACTCCGCGACAGTAATACTATAAAACTATTTGACGACCACCGTGGCGGAGGGGTTACACTACGGTCCCGGGTTCGATCCTCGGCCAGACAGATATCTAAATAATGAATTTAGGTTCTGTTTCTGGGTCCGGGTGCTTGTGTATTTATCTATGTGTGTCCATGGTACCCGCGTTAGGGGAACCCTGTGTGACCCCAGGGATGTGAGTGTACAAGGCGCTTTTTTATTTATGTTTATAGTTCCGTAATGAACATCTTAGCAATCACGAAAGCCTGAATAATAAATAAAGGCTCCGTGTAGTTGTGCTAGTTAATAGTGTGACGTACAACTCTCGGCCTAGTGACATGTGATAGTAGCACACTTCCGGTGTGATTTCCGGGACTGTGCACACTTCCTACTGTTATTGAAGCTTAGTTCTATTCCCAAGAAATTGCACGCGTTTGAACATCATAGCAACGAAATTAAACTGCTTTAATTTGTTTAGTTAATACCTATTATCATACGACAACTCTAATGTGCGTAATGTTATGTCATTTACAATACTATTAATACACAATTGTGTAATATCAACCAATTTTTTACCAAGCAATAAACGAGAAAACAATGCATTTATTTCTGCCAATCAGCAAAATAGGACGAAATTACTGTTTAAGTTATGTTATAAATAAGATTAGTGTGTACCTAGGTACACATAACATAGGTTATAGATAAAGCGCGTTGTTACCCTTGAGGAATAAATTATGACGTATGATTTTAAACCAATATTATCGCGGACTTGAAACATTTTTATATGAAACGAGTACTCACGATACGCGGCAAAAAAGAAATAAAAAACGCGGTGAGTACCTTTTACATATTAAAAACTTAATAAGTTACAACGTCTCACAGTCTTTACCAAACATTTTAGCAAATATACTATTCCTTTAGTGGAAATGTCCCCAGTAATTTGGGGTACATGGCCACAGTAGAAACGAAGCGCCACCGAGTCTGGTGTTATTTAACACTCTCGGCCACCTCGGGATTATTGTTTTATTTTACCTTAAATTTTCTTTAAGAGAAATGTAATGTAAAATGTTTTAGCTAAAGAGTCAAACAAACTTAATATTTTTCCGTTCTTGATTGTTTTCTACTCGCACAAAGTAATAGTTATCCTTCGAGAATACAAGATTTTTTTTTATTTGGTTTGATCGCCTGGGTCTCGTCTGGGTTTAGTCTGGGTGTGGTCTGGGTCTAGTTTTGGTGTGGTCTGGTCTGGATCTGTTCTGAGTCAGTCTAGATCTGGTGTGGGTCTGGATTTCTACGTATCCAAAGAGTGTCATAAACTGTTTTATCTTCTAGACAACCTTATAGGAAACAATATTTTTATCAGATAAGTATATGGTTTAGTGCCTATAAAAAATTACTTTCTAAACATAAAATAAAAAGGAGCTATAAATTAAAATACCTATACTTGTCAGTAACATTAAATGTCCACTGACAAGTTACGATGTTTCCTACGTTTCGTGAAAGTTATATCGATAATACTTCGCCTCGCATGTTGCCATCTATGTACTCGTAGATATCTAGCTCGCTGTCTGACTAACGAATAGATGAAATAAATGGGAATACGGCAATCGTTGTCGTAATTTACATAAAAAATAGTATACAAATACATACGCTAAACTGTTAGTTTGAATTAAATAGGCTCCGAAACTACCGGACTGATTTGAAAAATTGTTTTAGTATTAGAATCCTACGTTATCCTTGATGAACGTAGGCTATATTTAATACGAGAAAAAATAGGAATCTGTGTGAAAATTTCGATAATGTCAACCAATGGCCCAAGCTGCGGTTTCTGCTCGGAGTATACAACATGTTAAGAGTTTACGTAAAAAGACACAACTGGATTTAGGATTAAAAATCTTAGTAATCCTTTACAACATTCACGGGTAGAGGGAAAAATGCGGGCACTTTAGCTAAAGTCTTTACACAATTGCAGCAAGATACTGCAAAATACTAGGCAATTTGTACCGTTTTCACTTTACGTAACTGTTTCAAAGTTACGTGAAGAGTATCTGTTAAGGTTGCGCTAAAAGTGATGACCCGAGCAGGCTTGCGTGCTACCCGGATGGCATTGCACTTGACCCGGCCATGCCTTGCGGTGCTGTATGCAAATAATGAAGAGCAGTTATAATTATAAACCAGAACGTAACATCACCATAATCTTTTTAACAAAAGGTATATATATTTTTTAGATTTTTTATAGCCCAGATTTTTATGTGATTTAAAGCAAACGAGTGAGCTGTTTGCCTATTGGTGAGTGGCCTAAAGCAGTGATAGCCTAGTGGTTAAGAAACGCGACCTCGCGATTCGCGGGGTCCGAGGTTCAAAGTTTCAAACCTCTGATTTTTCTATGTTATGTGCGTATTAGAAATTAATTATCACTTGCTTTAACAGTAAAGGAGAACATCGTGAGGAAACCTGCATACCTGAGAGATTCATAAAAAAGTTCAATATTATGTGGAGTCTACCAATATGCACTTGGCCAGCGCGGTGAAGTATAGCCTAATCCTTCTCATTCTTAGAGGAGACCCGCGCTCAGCAGTAGAACAGTAATGGGTTGTTGATGAAACATTAAAATAAGTCCATGGAACATTAAAATAAATATTTAAACATTCAGGTTATTACTACATAAATTATAACAAGGATCATGACACTCATGCATAATTATTTAAACCCTACAATTATTGATATTGGATGAACTAAAATGCATGTTCATAGTGCTATCACCTGGGATATCTGACATAATAATATTGTATTTGTAACAATTATGATAAAAACAAAAGCCATCTGGTACATTCCATTCTGGTCCATTATTACAGTCCAATCTGGTACCTACTAAAAACTGTCCCATTGATTTACAACTTTTATGTCACACTTGTGCAAGATTTGATTGATGTAATGCATTTTAATAATAGTAGGGTGCTTAAATTTACTAAATAAGTGAAGAAATTATTAAGTGTTTGTAAAACCTGTTTATTTCACATATTCTTAATATATTACAGAAAGGGTAAACAAAGTGTCCACTATATTAACACAAACACATGTAAAACCAATAGGCAATATATGTGATTTCCTAGAAAATTACAAATTTAATAAATGAACAAAAATAAAACAATCAGAATTGTAGGTACTTACTTCATAGATATTGTGCTTAGTTGTATGACCCATTATTACAATATAAATAAATTAACAAGAAAGATCAATAATGAATTTGGAATGTTGCATTCATTTTCCCATTTTGCACAAACACAACACAAACCATTCACCAACCAAATTATGACCAATAACATTATGCATAATTTACTTTCCTAGTCCATACTTTTAAAACAAACTTTCAATTATTCATAAAAATAATGACCACTATATAATCAAAACATACCTAATATCAAAACTCTAAAAATTATATCTACATATCAACTTGACACATTTAATTTGGTTTTGCTTATATAATATTATGAGCTAACAAAAATATCAACAACCATAATATATACTGCATGGCTAATTATATATTATAACTTCACTTATATATCTACTCATATCCTGTAATTGTGCACTGTATTAATATAAAAGTGAGATCTTTCAAAATGTTATACACAATTTATCAGTTAATGTTATATTACCCATAAAATATCCACATGGACATCACAGAAATTCTACAAACCTAATATATTATGAGATCTCACCATTACATTCCTACAGTAAATTAAAATCTTAATTTTATACAAAATAATTCAGGCAAGCATTTAAAAGCATTATATTATGCTCAGATTAACATATTTACATAACTAGGCACTGTTATTAAAATCAATTACAATTCAAAGGACTTTATAAGTGCAGTTAATATTTGACAATTTTCTTATATCTTGGTACAAATCAACATGCTATGTTTCTGCCGATTTAAAACATGCTAAATCATTGTCAATCTGTAATGTGCACCAGAAGCAGCCCTACCGAAAAAATGTAGGTGGTGTGACATCTTATGGCGGTGCCGAAAAAAACACATCAACCAACCTCAAAAAATGTACTGTAATATACATATTATTACAAAAAAAAATCAACCAACCTCAATCATAATGTTCATTGAGGTTGGTCTTGGACTTTTTTACCCTTGGGTGTTTTGTCGGCACCACCCTAGGGCTGCCCCTGCGTTAATTTTTGCCACGTCAGCCCCTTTACAATGTTATTTTTAACAAAATAAATCAAAGCTGTACTAAAGTAATGTCAAGAAAAGTACTTTTGTCAAATTAACATGCAGTTATAAAGTTTTACAAAACCAACATATTTAAATTATATTCCTATCACACCATTAATTTTCGGGGCTGTGGAACCCATTGACGAGAGGTTCAGAAGACAGAGAGTTCACTACTTCAGGATCATTAGTGATGACATGGTTCCCGTTAACAATAGCAGGTACTGGGTCACGAGCCGGACTGGAGTTGCAACTAGAAGTACTCCCGCTGTCCGAACTGGATGAGCTGTCACTCTCGGAATCTTCACTGGTATCTTGTGTTCTCTGACGTAAGCCTTCATTTTCAGTCCTTAACTTGTCATTGATGAGCTGCAACTCACATATTTGTTCCTCCTGTTCCTTCATGCGCTGCAGCAATTCCTTCAAAGATGGTTCATCTATTGAACCAGACATTACAGATGTTTCTGAAGTATCCCTATCTGTCAGCATGCTGTCTCTGTCGGTTATTGATGCGTCCTTGTCTACAATTGAGTCCTTATCGTCATTACATTCTTTCACCTTATAACGCTCTGTTCTTTTAACGAGATTATCGTATTTGGCTTCGAGTAGGAGGTACTCCTGAATGAGCTCAGTCTTCGTCATATTCGACAAACGTTCACATTGAGCGTCCTCATATACACTAGAGAATTCTTTAGTCAAATACTCCTCTTCGTCTTCGGGTAAAGAGTAAAAATAATTATCTTCAGAATCCACGCTGAAACTGGAGTCGCGAGTGCGCGCGGAAGGTGTTGTTAAAATTTGAAAATTATTTTCGGGCTCAGGTTTGTGAATCTCCATCAGAAACTGATTGTTATTAAATGGTGCCTGCGTTTTAGCCACGACCAGTTTGCGAAACCGATTAACTCTTTGGGTATTATCAATCTTTCCTCCCTGCCAGGGTACCTTAGAGAACGGTTTCATGATCTTCCGTTTGGATTTCCCGCGCCTCCTCTTCTTCTTGACGTTTATCTCAAGTTTTTGTTTATTCCCTTTTGGCACATCCAGTATAGAGGGCGCTTCCAACAATACCGATCGCGTCGGATCGCCATCTTTGATTTCTTTTATGTTATTTACATCCATTTCTGATTGAGGTCAAAAATGTAACTACAACGAGCTTCGTCAATTAAATCCGTAACACACAATAGAACGTCTCAAAAAACTGGCCTAATGTTAAGAAATACCATCAAAGATACACTGTTTATCTACTATGATACACACTCCATAAAGCCGATTTCGCCATTTTCCATCTTCATTGTAATTTATTCTCTACTCGACTTCGCTCAACGACTTCGAGTCGACGTATTTTTATTTGACAATTAGGGTTGCCAGTAACGCTTTTTAACTTAAAACAAATAATAAACAAAATTTTGATAATGATTATTTTAATTACATCATTAGTTGTTTTATAACGCCTTATTTCTCCATTTGCACGTGTGTTTAGAAATAGTATTTTAAGCACTTTTACACTATCACTATATTCATTCTCCCCACTTTCACATAAGTGCAATTTACTAAAAAAAAATACCATTTCATTGGCCGTCTGCATATTTGATTGTCTTCTCCAATAAGTCGAGCTGGTTCGTCAATAGTTTAAACAATGGTTACTCAATAGATGTAATTATCCATCAAATGATTTTTCCAATTCACGTGGTATTCCATGAGATTCGCATGTTAAAACAAATTCTCCACCTTATATTATATTTTTTATGACTAATATTATGTGAATTTCCTATTATTTTAAGGTGCATACGTTGACCTGAAGAATGTTGTCAAGGACAGTGGATCAGCAAGTGCAGCTCAATCATCACAATCGTCTGTTAGCTTGAAGAGCGATGCCATGTTCGCCAAGATTGAGAGTGAGGTTAAAGCAAACGCAGACAAGGCCAAGAGTGTTGGAGCAGTTTATCTGTACAACATCACAAAAGATGGAAAGACTGTGAAACAGTGGAGTAAGTATAAGTCAATTTTATTAAAAAAAAAATTGTTATTTACTTTTCCTCAGTCTTATTACATACCATATTTGTGTCTATTAACTGTACCAATATTAGGCTTTATTAAGATTTTCTAAAAACACATTACTTTTTCTTGATAGTGTGTACAGTTCCTTCACATTTGTTTTTTATGTTGTGGTTCCCTCAATTCATAAATTACCTACTCTTGAAAACTGTTAAATCCATTCTTCCACTTCTTTGTACCAAAAGTTTTACTTCATAATTTGTAGCTGAAATCTTGAGTTAGTTTTGTTTACTGCATTAATTTGTCTCTGTTTTATAGCTCTGGATCTCAAAGGAACTCCAGGCGTTTATCAAGGAGAACCCAAGAGTGGTAAAGCTGACACAACAATGACAGTCTCAGACGATGACTTGGTCGATATTGCTGCAGGCACACTGAACCCTCAAGCAGCCTTCATGAAGGGAAAACTTAAGATCAGTGGCAATATTATGTTGGCACAAAAACTTGGGCCATTGCTCAAAACTGGTGCCAAGTTATAAGCTTTAATTCTAAAATTGTCGGTGCATGGGTCAACTTTATGTTATATTCTTCAATTAGATTGGGAATATCTTTAAGGGAACAATTGAGAATTAAGACATTCTTTAAATAACATTGCAATTATTGTTTTGTATATTACATATCATTTATTTTATGTTATCAACTTATACTTTTTATGAAGTCTGGCTAATGATGGTTAAGGAAAAATAAAATTTTATATAACAAACGGAGTTTTTTTATATTTTTGGTACCACTTTTCCCTGTAAGAATAGCTGTGCTTCTTTCACTTCGAATTCCCAAGAACGTTGATGTTGTGAATTAACTTGAATAATCTTGGTGCATACAACTTCTGGTATGTCATTTGTTTTTACAGCAACTCCTATCACACAGTAGTACTTGCCTGCAGGTAATTTTTTTTTATTAAAAATGAGTATTTCTATAGGTCACACTTGCACTTGAGCATTTTTTGAGTATATTTTACAATTGATGCTTAACTTATTTATTTTATGTTATGTAGATTGGTCAGCGTGAGTCAATAAAAAACAGCATTCCATGCCCTAGTGCAGATGACACTGTCTATCCATCACTGTCCGACTGCTGGACATGGATTTCATTTCAGAGCGAGATAGGCTTAGGCTATAGTCCAACATGCTAGCTAAGTTCAATTGGATGGTCAGACACACATTAAACGTCTGATTTAAGGCGAGTAGGTTTCGACACAATGTTTTCTTTTGACATTACAGCAGAATATATTTTTATTGTAATACACAAGTTAAAAAAATTAGAAGTGCATACATGGGATTTGAATCTGACCTGAACGAAGATGCAAAATATTAATTTATACTAAATATTGGTGATAACTATTCAAAAACTATATCAGTAGGTATATTAATGCACAAAATATATTGTTGAGTGCGCCCAAGTATCTACAAAGTAAAACTTACTTTTAATAATTATTTTACAAAAAGCGAGCAAGGTAATAGTAAATTTTTATAATACTTACCAATAACACCGTCCCCAGAATTACATCCGGTAACTTTAACTTTGCCACTTGTGTCTGAAATAATTATGTCTTTTCCTGAAATGTCTTCAACCTTTCCCTGTAACCATACGTCGAATGGTGTAGATTTGTTTGATAAATCTTTAATGAAATATTTTACTGGATTCATGTTAACATGTATTATCTAGCTATGCTTAACTTTTCATTACAAAATAAAAGGAAAAGCATGAAATAGGTAAAATATAAATACTATGAAGTTTTTATTTTCATTACTACTGGCACTGACAAGTGACAGTACTGACGGATATCCGTCAATGTCACTCCTGTTTTCCACTACTGTCAGACGTACTACCACGTACTACTGAGTTCCCGCCAAGTCTACCTTAAGTTTTAAAACTCATATTTACATCCATAAGGCAACAATAACAAAGCATATACAACTATGTATTATGAAAGGTTATCTTTCAGTATAAATAATTGAAATTAATTGTAATGTTTTTTCTACAAGTTTATTATGTCGTAACTGATTTATAGAACCTAGAAAGCGATTAGTTTCCATTTGAGAGATACTCGCCGATTTTTCAAAAACTACATAAACATGTACGCGAAATCTCGTTTCTTAGGAAAGTCGAATATAAAACTTAAGTTTTCAATGTGTTTTCAATAATGTTCTTTGTGAACATGTTCAATAACTATCCTTTAACATAATGATGTTTTGTTATTAAGTTACTATTTATATTGATAATTTTAAAACATATCATTTGATCTGTTTAACCATTTATTATTGTAAAAAACTCTTCTTAAATTCTAAGGGTAATTATGAACCGAAAATACAACCAATTTCGTTGTTACATTTTGTAATGTCGT
>DWIJ01000601.1:0-10736 GCA_018248315.1 Chioides albofasciatus
AGTAGATACTAACGTATATTTAACTAAGGAAATAAATAAAAAATGTTTCGTGTTAGTTTACTTCATTATTCAAACTCAAAATCAATATAAAGGTAAACATTGTTATGGGGCTTTTATCTGTGCCTAAAAATGTAATGTACTACACTAGTTTAAAATTTAATTCCATATACAATTAATTAACAATATAATAATACGCTTTTAACAAGAACTTAGCAGCGCTTAATACTTTTGTTATTAGGCTAAATAATACTAGACAATAAACATAATCGGAAGCTTTATGGGTTTGAAAATTTTGGCCACAGACCTGTTTTCTTTTCTCTTTCGTTCAAAATGTTTTTGAATACAATTAAATACGTAAGAAAAATGAAAAATATATGTATTATGTATACATATACTACATATTTATCAATCACTAATTACAACACTATAAGCCCGATAACGTAACATTACTTATCAAAATGGCGGACGATAACATTGATCACATAAAGATCACGCCCGATGCCCGCGCACGCTTAGGATAATGGCGTTTAATTTATTCTTATTGTTACCCCGTTACGAGGTGTTTTCCGATTTTATGGAGCCCATTTTAGACGTAGACTTTTGTACTTACATATTGCGCGCAACGTTTATTAAGAAAAATTTTCTAACTGTCGTTGTACTCAACTCATTGCTGTCCCACGGTTGGGCACGGGTCTCCTCTAGCCCACCGGGCTGGTCAAGTGCGTATTGATAGACTTCACATACTATTTGAGATTTCTTTAAGCTCTCTCATGCAGGTTTCTTCGCGATATTTTCCTTCACCGTTATAGCAAACGATGATTATTTTCCAATACGCACATACCTTTGAAAAATCAAAGTTGTATGCCTGGGATTAGAGTCTCGTCCTCTCGATTCAGAAACCGAGTTCAAACCTAAAAGTTAAATTAATGACAAACTACACAACAAACCTCATAACGACCTAACAAAAAACATACAGCACAACATGTAACTACTTGGCCTACATACCCACTGCATCACAAAACCCGACTACCCCAGTATATCGCTCAAAAACCTCCACAAAAACATTTTAAGTTTAGCCGTTTCCGCAGAAACAGCATTACTAATCAGTATCGCCACTGCATTGCAAAGGCATTCAAAACAAAATTAGCCGTGAAAGGCCACAGTGCGACCTTCAGCGCCGCATTCAGTTTCAAAGTTGCATGGTGTAAATGTTCTTTCTTTGTAATATGGTAGCCTGGTATTTGGAGTTATGTAAAATTAAATATATAAATAGTTACTAAGAATTAGTTTTTATCACTAGGGGCGGTAAACTTTTACACGGTTTTATGAATGATTTTTGTGTTCCTACTTACTACAGTCGGCATTTTTTCGTACATATTTTCAAATCTATGAACTAAAAAATAGTTTCACTTTCGAGTACCTAAGTATTATTAGTATTGTACAGTAGGTGGTATAATGCTTCGTGGTTTGATTTCCAAAGCACGACCGCTACACTTATTTCTACCGATTAACAACAGTGTTATGCGCTGCTGTGTGAAAAGTGTGGACAGGGAAACATATTTATCCGACGTGTTTCAACTTAATCTTCAGTGATCGACCACGGGAAAGATATTTTTTTCGGGGTTGATTACAGCTGGCCATGGGCGTCAATGAGCCCAAACAAAACAATGTTATTTCAGCCATTTAATTCTACCACTCTCTTCAAACTATAACAACAACCTTCTTCAACATACTTCAACAATTTTGGAACAGCTACCTGAAGTAATTCATATACAATCATTTAGAAAAGCAACTTAATTTTCTTCAGAAGTGACTCGTAAAACCTACTTAAAAAAAGTATAGGTACCTACCTACCTACGTATTTGAATTATTTAATTTTCTTCAGAAGTGACTCGTAAGACCAACTTCAAAAGAACCTACCTATCTGAATTATTGAACTGTTCATAGGATTAAACAGTACTCAAGCGTAAAATGTCCCCTTTAGATCAATCAATGATTAAGCCCGATACTTGAGAAACGCATCCACACCACCGGCTTAAACGTTTAATATTATTAATATTAATCCTACATACAAGCAACCACCAAAACAATTCGTTCATCAACCTACAGATCACACACGATACAAAAAGATAAAAAAAAAACAAAACAGGCTCCAAGATAAAAGTCCTTTGACTTTTTCTACAGAATAAAAAAGAGAAAAATTAAAAAGAAAACTTAAGGCCGCGCCATACTGTCTGCTATCCGATTTCCGACATATTAAGTTACAGCCCGAATGATGCCTTTACTTTTATTCGGGAATAAAAAATTATAATTTTCTTTATTGAGATAAATTGTAAGCAGCGAGGAAATTTTTACGCCGCTTTAAAATGTTGTTTACAAAAAGGTTGGTGATTTTGTGTTTTTTGGAGACCTTTTAATACTTGGGAAAGGAACGACTGTTGTTTATACCTACCTAAATAAAGATTGGCCACACACATAAGGGTGGATGCATTGAATTGTATACGACGAGAGATTTTACGCGTTGATAAGTATATTTTAACGAGTTTAATTTTAAATTCAGACTAAAATGATGTTAAAATAAATTTGATTTATTTTAGAACTCATATCCTTTAAGGGTTACCCTTACCTATAATCTGTTAGAAGGCTTGATATATCATTTGTTCCGGCGGCATAGAGCCGAGTGTATTAAGATTACTAGGTAACAGAATAGATTAAGATTACAAACATTGATTTGTTACGTAGAATAGAAATAGTAATTTGAGTAAAAGCGGGTTATTAAGAATGTTACACCCATTTAACAGTACCTTAATAGTGCTTATTACGTATCTGCAGGATTCGTCGACCTATCTTATATTTTTCCTAGTATTTTTTCGCAGGTAACCACAGATTTTTATAATGTTGTAGTAAATGAGACATTTTATTTGAGACATTTTAATTTATGTACTTCTTTGTGGTATACATCTGCAGCCAACCTCAGGCAGGAATCTAATCAAATCTGGGGTTGATTACGGATGTCCATGATCAGCCTCTTACCGTTAGGTAAAGTGTATGTTCGTTTGCTACTAATAATATAATAAAAAGAGTAGGTATAATTATTTTGATTGGTTTCGAATTTATACGTTTAATAACTTAGCACAAAGCTACGAATAAGAAACATGAAAAATTAAATAAATTTAAAATCCAATTTGTTAACTGGTTTTCGTTATACGCTTTGCAAAATAAGTGAAAGATATTTCTTGACTTCAAAACCGGCCGGGCGTCGTGAGTGGCACGTAGAGTTCCGATAACACTGAGTCAGCAACGATTCTGTTAACGCGAGCGGCGCCAGCTTATATCAACTGTTGACGTTTATATAGCCCTGGTACTTTGTTATTAATTTGTTAATAAACTAAATAAAATAAATTATGCTTTTGCAACTTTTGGTCATTTTGCCCATCATTTCTGAATAAGTGCGTACTACTAACTGGCTTCGTTAAAGTTTTACATAGTTGGTTCTCTTTATTAGTTTAGTCACAATTCATTAATAACAACTCTGTGATAACAACAATGTTTTGTGACCTTTAGTTACACCAAATCTTGGCTTTGAAACACTAGGAGCTCAAATGTAGGTAGAGTTCCGATAACCCTGAGTCAGCAACGTTCAACTGTTGACGTAAGAGGCGCCTGTCTGATAAACCTGTACAGGTTTATGGTGCCCTGGTACTTTGTTATTAAATTTTTAATTATTAACAATTTATAATTAATTATTGCATTGCCAAACACTTTTAAAAAAGTCGGCCAAGTGCAACTCGGATTCGCGTATCGAAAGTTCCGTAAAAACCTGTTTGATTTTGTTATACCTTAAAGGTATTATAGACCTGACTATTTGATACGAATTTCATTTACTAATAAACAGAGTTTCTACTCTACTAATTTTTGTTATTAATACGTGATAGAGAATGTATATCTCGAATATTGTAGGTTTCTCTAAGAAAAATAGTTTTATATCGAAAGTATTGTCTTTTCATTTAAACATTGTAATTAAAACCATTCGTTGTTAAGAAATTATTGCTTATACGGTATTTCGTCATTTTATATCAACCAGTGCAGTACATACCAATATTTCAGTTATCTGTTACATACATTAATAAATATTAAATATACCTTTATTCGGCTTTTACTGTATGATACAAAATATCGTGTAAAAAGTTTTTGTCCGTAAGCGGTACGAAACGTTTTATCTATAATGTCATAGTTTATTGTTGTTATATCATTGTTGTTGGTCGTGAATCGTGCTAAATATACAGATTTTGTAATAATACAGGGTATGTTATTTTTTTCAAAATAAACTCGTTCGATTCCCGGCTTGGGAAAAAGATTTTTGGAAAAAGTAATGATGCAGTTTTCATTTTTGTCAAAATCGGCCTCGTAACTCCTTTCAGCATTTTTCGCTAATTCTTATAGTTTCGGATATCGCCCTGAAGGCCCATTTGAAAAATTCACCCTGTATAAAAACTTACCACAAGCAAAAGCGAAAAGCACCAAGCTGTAGATGAAGAAAAATTTGACAATATCGATGACCATGCGACCCAGTGAGATCTGCAGTGGCCCCAGATGTGGATTGATTGAAAACAGATGGACCAGTTTGAGGGCGCTACAATAGAAATAATTCTTTAGAGACAATCATTTGAAGAAAAATAATCACACATCAACAAAAATCCATGAAATAGAGCTTCGATTTAGTAATGGGCTCATGTTCGATTCGGAAATAAAAATTCAAGTTAAAACAAAAAAAATATCGTAATTAGAGAAATCGAATAATAATAAACGAAAAACAACAATCGAGAATTAAATTTACTAAGTGTTATACATAACTGTACTAAATTTTGAAAGGCACAAGCATATTTATTTATTTTACTTTAATTAAAACGGCTAAAACCAAGTAAATTAATTAAAGAGGAAAACAGTCGAAATAAAACAATAACATAAACAATGCTCCGCAATAACTGTAGGGTTTGAACATACCTAAAGACATTAGCACCAGCGAACAATCCCTCGGCAATAAGCTGAGGATCGAAGTCATCCCACTGCTCCCTCGGGACGAACCTCTTCTGAGAGTCCTCCTCGATCTCAGCAGTTTGTTGAAGATACGCTACAAATCTGAGGATAGTCACAGCTACGTATAAAGAATTTCTAGTAAAATCGATGAAGTTCCAGAGATTGCGGAGGTAGGAACGCATGCCTTCGATGTAGATCTCCTGGGTTTCTTGGTAGATGAAACCTGTAAATAAACACTTGCAATAAACGAATTTTATACAAAGTATTTGCTTATAGATTAATTAGACATGCCTTTATTGATTTTCGTAAAAACAGATTGTAAATAAATAAAAAAAACACTACGTAAAAAGTAGGCAAAAACAAAAGATCGAAATAACAGTTAATGTTCTTTCTTCTAAGCTTTCTCATCTTGCTTTAATGAAATAAAACCTAAATTTGAATGTATGAAATCCAATACTAGAACCCAAAAATGATTAAATTGGCATGGTGGTTTAACCGATAACTTCTTGTATATAATACACAAATACAAGCTATAGGTACTAAAGTGTACGTAAACTTACCCAAGACATAAACAGCGACAATTAACTCCAAGTATGACGGTCCATTTCCTCTTTGCTCTGTCATCTCTTTTTCTAAATTATCTACCATCCACTGAGGTCCTAGTAGCTGTATTATCTGGACCTCAGCTCTTAGCGACACAAGAATTAGTATTACTGTTAAAAAAGAAAAAAACAAACAATTTAATTTTGTAACTTTGTCAATAAGAAAGGTATAATAATATTATTAAGAGGAAAGATTTAATTTTTTGTTTGATTGAATTGAATAGGCTCTGAAACTACTGGACCTATTTGAAAAATTCTTTTATCAATAGAATTCTATAGTATCACTGATGAACATAGGCTATATTTAACATGAGAAAAAATAGGGATCCGTTTAAAAAATTCGATAATGTAACTCAACGGACGAAGCCGAGGGTTCTGCTCGTAATAAATAAATTGCAGAATCTGTAAATATTTTTGATGAAGAAGTGGTTTTGGTTTTGTACCAAAGTGAGCCATTGACATAACTGAATCTATCAGAAAATTTGAAAACACAAAATCCCCAAAAAAATTATAATACTCATCGTTAAATAACTTACACAAAAAGAACAAATAGCTTGACGCGTGGATTAAAAACTTCATAAACGGTTTCCTCATCAACCTCCCAATGGAACAGTTAGGTGCCACCATGTACAAACAGCAGTAGAACGGAAAGAGAAGAGCCACACGACAGATAATCATAAGCCTTTCAAATGAGGATTTTCGACGGAACCCTGGAACACCTTCGTACCAGATGGACGCAAGAAGTTGTTGGATATTAGGATGAGCTACAAACTGGAAGAAATACGTTAAAATTTATATCACACGTAAATTAATACTGAACTTAAGAATATTTCAATAATAACTATTCCTACCTGTAAGTAACTCGTTCATGACCCGTTTCACGTGAACATTACCTACTTTCTTACATTAGTGGTAAAGGTTCAAAATGTTCAAAAACTCATACTTATAGCTTACCTAGTTGTATTCATACTTATAACGCTTCAAACCTTGTAGCTTTCGTAGTTGTACTCATACTTATAGAATCTTACAAGCCTGAGAGAGTTATTACAATATAACAGATTCCCAAAAGATATGAAGTCTACCAATCCGCACTTGATCACAATTATTTAAACTCTTTTAATTCTGTGAAGAGACCCATGCCCAGTAGTCCAACAATAATGTGTAATGTTATGTCTTGAGATTCTACCACAAAGGTTGGAGCTCGAGGTAACAAGCTAGATATTTGTGATTTGGGCGCATGTAAGCTACTGAGACGTCCTTCTCTCGCCGCTGCCGGAGTAAGACTGAATCATGTCGACCAGTCTCATATTTATTATACAAACTGCGGGTAGTACAATATATCTTATTATACAAACGATTGTTACTAGCCTTCTTTTGCTTGAAATCGATAGCCAACTCAAGTCTCGCCAGCTTCATGTGATCTCCTTCATAGAATGGTGCCTCATCAGGATCGTAGTTTAGAATGATAGCCAACTCTTGAGAACTTCGAGAATGATTTAGAAGATCGACGGCAAATTTCTGAACTTGTCGACGAAGCTCTAGGTATTCTGCTTTACTTTCCTATGATTGGAAAAAATGTTAACGCTTTTCGCGTTTAAAATTTTTATCTTCTTTAAGTTGTTTGATTTTGTATAATATGTTTGAGTGTATGTGTTCTCATTGCGTAAATTGGCCAAGATATTAATACATTTTTAGACATATAAATACAATTTTTTCAGACTACATAAAGTATAGTATCAAGTACAGAAACATATCAAGTAATAATACATATCATTGAGTAAAAAAAACTTGTATCATAAAAAGCATAAGTTAAATCAAACATACACAATCTACAAACATTTTATTTTGCATCAAATAATAATTACCTGTTCAGTAAACGCCATATTTCTTAACTCCCAGGATAGTCGAAACGCAGTCATGATGGGATCAGGCGAAGACAAGGCGATGAGAGACGGGGATGCAAGGGCTTTATACTCATTAAGACGGGCCAGGGAGTGACGTAAGGGGTCTTCGGTTGAATCACGCACACATTCGTCACAGCCACACCTAAAGACACAATAACATAATATATAGCAAATGAGCTAGCAATCCACTTGATTCCAAGCAGTCCTATAGATATCGGTGATGTAACCGTATGGAAAGAACATCATCGAATGCGAAAAAATATGCCATTCGTGCCTTAAAGGTGACGAAATCCTACATCCCAAGTCCAGAAAGGCTCTGATGAGAGCAAAACAATCAGGACCGCGGACGAATGCAATTAACGTACCCGTGGTTCCATCGTAGGGCGTTCAGAGGAACACCGTAGGGTTTTAGCTGGTAGGAATCCAGCATATCCTCGCTGCCCCCATGGCTGAGAAAAATCCAGGATTTCTCTACATAAAAGAAAAGAAGCTTATCCTTACCTAATATCATGAGGGTCAGGCAGCGTGGCTCCACGGTCCAGCAGGATCTTGATGATCTCGTAGTTGTTCCTGTGAGCAGCGAGCATCAGCGGAGTTATGTCAGGCGTGAACATCGCGGTGTGATAGTCCACCTTCTGCCAGCTCTGTTAAAGCCGACGAATTTTGGGGTAAAATTTTCAAAAGTTTTAGTTGACTAAAATTTTGCCGAGACATACTCAAATCAAATCAAATAAATTTAAAGTCTTTTACATAATTATTTTTGAACATCAATAACCACTTCGCAAGGTTTCGCTATGGAGGAGAAGCGGCAAAAGACACTCCATAATCCTCTTTGATTCCCTATAATTACGTAATGATGATGATGATTCAACTCCAACAACTTTCAATGCTTCTCAACAACTACATCATTCAAACAGAACACAGTGAAGTAATGAAACGATAGTTATGTATGATTTTTGATTGATGAACATTTCAATATGCAAGTACTCACGATACACCCGAAGTGCGAGTACCCGTTACATATTTGAATAGTTAGAAATAAATGACTTAAATTATTCTACAAAATCCATTACAATCATCAGTATTTACAATAAAGACATCAAAATCTTACATAAGGCTCATGATGTTTATGAATCAGCTCCTCATGCTCCAGCAATAGTTCTACTGCCTCCACGAACCCCACGTTAATGGCCAAGAGAAGAGCATCCTTGGTTTCCACTCCCATCACCACGAGGAGTTCCACCATCTCCAAGTTCTCTCCATCAATAGCCAGGGTCAAAGCGCCTCGCCCGAAGGAATCCACACAGTTAATGTCGATGTTTTTCTTCCGATGAGCTTTTTGGAGGAGCCTAGAATGAGACAGTTTAGCTTGTACCAACTGTTTGTAGAAATCAATATTCTTCTGTAGAGTACAGCTTTGTAAGTAAGAATAACTTGAAACCAACATAAATAAATCTTAATTGCGTACACACTGTTTCAGTATACAGATAAATAGCGTTCGCTGATGCCTGAAAATCGGGCTGACTGCATTAAATCCTCAATCCATTACTATCCCACTACTGGGCACGGCTCTCCTCTCTAAATGAAAAGAATTACGCCGTAGACCAAGGCGCTGGCTAAGTGCGAATTAAAAGACATACTTTGGAGAACTATTGTTTTACATCAAAAAACAGACTGGAAATAACAGCGTGTCTTTAAATAAGTATAGTATATGCATGAGGAACGCAAATACAACGCACTGACCTCACGATTAAAGCAATAAAGCCTTTTGTCTATCCCTTTTTGCCTTTTATTTCTCACGGGAATTTTAAATGCTTATTTAGGGCACATGTTTAGGTTTTCGTGTATATGTAAATACCGTACAATAATTTAGGGTATAACGTAAGATTAATCATTATGAACATAGATTGTGAAATTACGTTATTTTAAAGGAACCCGAATTGTAAGTGACATAACTAAGGACGCGGTAGGAGTCTTCTGTGGTTCAGCTCCGGCGGCACCATTACCACAACTATTTCTGCCTAATAACAGTAGTGTTGGGCGCTGATATGTTCTGGTTTGAAGGGTGTCGTAAGGGAGACTAATTTTCCAATTCATTCCAATTTATTCCCCAGAGGTAGCGACGCATTTGTGTCCGAGCTCAGGTAGAAATCTAATCTTATCTGGTAGATTCCAGATGACCATGGGTGGCAATAGTCACTTACCTAAGATGATGATGATGAAGATAATGATGAATCCTATATTATGAAAAAATAGTACGCAGTCAAAATAAACGTTAAACATTGTACCATTATGTAAACGAATAACAATACAATTAATGTGAATTGTATTGTGTAATTATCTATGTAACGTGGATATAAGTCGGACACGTGAACTGTAAGTAATCCTATTTATTCTTTCGATAATTAGATTTGTTCATGTTAGGTTTTCGAACATTGTATTTTGACCTAAGTATTATTGTGTAGGATTCTTTTAAGTAGTCCAACAACTATAAACCTTATGACTTTCCGATATTTTTAAGTAAGATCTTTACAGGCCTTAGGAAAAGATAAGTGTATTTTTATTATGCGCGCGAATTCATACAAAAAAAGCGTGTAAAAATGACTTAAAGCCGTCGTTTATCTTTTTTATTTAATTTGCGAAGTTTTTTGTCGTCAGCTCATTTCTGTCCCACTTCTGGCCACGGGTCTCTGATCAAAAAGAGAAGTCCATAGTCCACCGCGCTGGCCAAGCGCTTATTGTAAGTTTTATGTCACTTTGCAAGGAAAAAAACTGCTTCGCCATAAACTACTGTTTTTCTGTTGTTCTGTGTTACGGTGTAGTAAAAGGTGGATTTATATTTGTCTGATGTGTCGTGACGTGACGCGTCAGTACGGAATCAGTTTCATACATTTTAGTGTGGTAACGTTCATACTAGTAATGCGTAATGTGTCATGATGTAAATAGTAAATGTATGAAACCCTACTTCTCTTTTCTATGACGAAACCGATGCCGTTCTGACGCCTCACGTCAAGACACATCAGACAAATATAAATCCACCTTAAAGCTCCTATCTTAGTATCAGAGTAAAGTAAAGATAATTTACCTTCTTACATTCGCCATATCCCCTCGTTCTACTGCTAATAGGTATTTCTTCTCCTCCAGGGTCAAAGGCTTCGGCAACACTGGCATCACCATGGGCCGTGGCGCGCTC
>DWIJ01000602.1:0-10733 GCA_018248315.1 Chioides albofasciatus
ATCCCTAATTTTTTTCTCATGTTAAATATAGCCTATGTTATCGGGGGTAATGTAGGATTCTAATGATAAAAAACTTTTTTTAAATTGGTCCAGTAATTTCGGAGCTTAATTAATTCAATGAAACAAACAAAAAATCAAATCGTTCCTCTTTGATTTTTAACCTATAAATTAATTAACTGAACTGCAATGACAACAAAATAATTTGTTTAAATTTATTCAATACATAAAACAGTTAAATTTATTAATAGCTTACGGTTCAATGGCAACAGTTTTAAAAAAAATCAAGTGCGCATTCGAATCAACTTTTTTACTCACTTGTTTTTTTGCTCATGTTACTCGCTCTCCCACTCGAGCGAGTACTGGCCGGGTGTGAATTGTCGAGTGGCTGACCTGATGCGGGGCGCGCCCGCAGCTTCCGGAGGGATTGTGAGAAATTACACGGTTACAGTTAAACTGCAACACGTTTTATGTCTCCCTAAGAAACTCGGCCTCTCTTTCGAGAGGTTCGAGGTTCAAATCCCAGGTAAGGCCTCTGACTTTTTTAAGTTATGTGCGTATTAGAAATCATTGTCACTTGCTTTAACGGTGAAGGAAAACATCGCGAGGAAACCTGCGCATACCTGAGAGATTCATAAAAAAAATCTCAAAGATATGTAAAGTCTTCCAATACGCACTTGGCCAGCGCGGTGGACTATGGCCTAATGCTTCTCATTTTGAAAGACCCGTGCCCAGCAGTGAGACAGTAATGGGTTGGTGATGAGAATAGTACTATTTTCGGGATAAAATTTAGCCTATTTCCTTTTCTGGACCCCTAACAACATGTGTACAAAATTTCGTGTTAATCGGTTCAGTAGTTAAGGCGTGAAACTGTAACAAACAAACAAACAAACAAACAATTTCACTTGCGCCTTTATAATATTAACTAACATTTATTTTCAGCATGACATCGTAGTGTGCATAATTCGTGTATGTACCTACACATTGCACAAAGCGACAGAATAAAGCCCGCTTCTATATTTTGTTCATGAGTCCATGTCTTTCTTTTGGTCTGAGGTAACAAAACGAAACTCCTGTATCTGTTTCCAATCATTACAAAGATACCCAGAGACATGGATTTATAACCAGGTAGTGCTTTCTAACGCCTACCTGCTGTACAATGTTGCTGTGAGATAAACTGTTGCCGATTGCGTGTCTGCTTGTCTGTGTGTTTATCTAGTGCAATTTGTAAGTTACACTAGCATAATAAAATGTGATACTAAGGTGAAAGGAACTATGTTAACTATTTGTAGCAATAGTTTTATAATATACAGCGTGTCCCGTAACTGCCACGACTAATTTGAGGGGAATATAGGTTAGGGGCCGACCTCTCAGATATAAAACATTACCTTAAAAGTTTTATTAACTTACAACTGAGCGTTTTTACACCTTTGAAGAAGAAGTTAAAGTTTTTCATTGTGTGGACTGTATGCCAAGTAGTTACCTACAAAGCACGTAAAGTACCAAAAAAGGCATAAATCAGAAGTTGGTTCATGAGGAAGATACAATAACAGTTGCTTTGTAAAGGGTCACTCCTACGTCGGTTTTAATTGGCTCCACGCGGCCACGGCGCCGTCGCCTACGTGAATCAAGATCGAATATCACCATTGTGTGGTAAATCAAATCAACGTTGCGCAGTAACCAAGATATTTTTACAGCGTAATAAAGAATTTAGTATCGATATTATACTTGCGAAGTATATAAATATGGGCTTGGAGCTTGGACAGTAAGATTATAAAGGTATTTGAAAGGCCAAGAATCTATTGAAATGAAAGAGAAAAGTATTATAATTTTAGTTCTTGAAATATTATTATTTTATTATTTACCTGCAAGTCTGAACTCTGATGCTGATCCATAAAACGAAATTTCATTTTCACCTCAAAGTAGAAGTACTTATGATTACTTCATGATTATTAACTGGCATTAATTCGAATGGAACAATTAAGTCTTAAGACTTTATGCTATAGTCAAAATAGTCTGGCATCTTCTGGAATTTTATATTCGTTATTTTAAACGTAAATATCAAAATTCCGGTGAAATGTGCCGTATTTTTTTTAATCAGCATCAAACTAGTTTTAGACAATTATAGCACGTGCCTATTTGTATGCATATTGACAGCATGGGCGCTGTAATTATTGAACATTTAGAGTTTATACAACAGTATACTCGTAGCTTCATCCTCAGCTAGAACGTAGATAGGATTGACTTCAAATAGTCCTAATAAGAGGACACCGATACTGTGGTCTCTTGACGACTTAAGTTTTGTTTTAGAAACCCTTACGATCCCACTGCTGCATACGAGTCTCCTCTCGGAAGGCTTAAGCCATAGTTTACCGCGCTGGCCAAGTGCGAATTGGTACTCTTCACCTTTGAGATAGACTTTTTTTAAAGATCTCCCAGGTACCTCTTAATATGGGTACTACTATTATTTACATACATATAAAATGTTAATTTATGGTAATAAACAGAAGCTCACCGAACCTAGTGTGTTAACATCGACACGGGAAGTGCAACCAAAACAAACGTATCGAAATATGGATTATGTAGAAATGCTTAGTGGAGCAAAACTTCCTTTCTCGCGTTACTGGCTATTTCGAGTTTCCGTGAGCACGTTTGCAGGTGGGCAGTTTATGGTGTAACGTTTATTGTGAGAAGTAAATATTGCAGATTGCAGCGTTTTTGAAATACCTATGTTTGGAAACTTTATAGCAATGTGTATTACGTTGTGGGTTATTATTGATATCGTAAGGGACCGCAAGTGTAGACTATACTGTGTAATATGTCTGTTATACAATGAAGTTCGCTTAGACTCGCGGCTTGGGTATCTTGTATATTAAGTAGAAACTGATCTGTAATTTTTATTAAGCATCACAGGGTACAGTCAGGAGTTGAACAGGTTACCGTTTGTAGTTAAATTCGCATACCTCGCTGCTTTGGAAATTATCCATCTTCAGCCCGCTTTAAACAGCATCATAGAATCTGTAATATGCTTTCCCCATTTGTGGTAGAGGCGGGTCTAGCTGAGGAACAAAAATATTTGCAGGCTTTGTTCTAGTCCGTATTGTAACTTCAATCGAGACATTGCTAGAGTTAATCAAAATTTAATGACGTCTGCAACTTTCGTTATTCGTTTTTTGACTTATAAAGTAATTCCTACTACCACTGCAGTGCACCTGTGGTGTTTATTTAATTAACATTCGCAGTGTTTGCGGCAGGCGCAGAAAGAAATTGGCCAGCGATCTCTGATCCTTGTTAACCTGAAAGCAGAAAGTGCTTAAATACTAACAAATCGAAGTGGTAACTTCCTACTTATTTAAATCACTCATTAGACTTTACTGAAAGATCGTATACTAACTATAAATGTGAAGTAAGTGATTTCTGTTTAAAAGTTTGTAAAAGTAATTGTATTGCATCCATTGATTATACCAATAGCGATGCTATAATATTGCTCGCATCTATCATCATCTATTTCATATTTAAGACGTTTATTTATTTATTTTTTGCGTAGAAACATCAACTTACTCGCCCCTTAAAATAAACAGCTGTGCTATTTTTAAATTGTAATATTTTCAAATCAAATAACATGCTTTGAATTCCTGAGATTGATTCAACCTATTTCTCTCTGTAAATCACTCTTAATACATCATCTCGGACTTATTAACGTATAATATCACGCTATTAATCTATTTCTAACGACAGCTAACGTTTTTACTGCGCTGTAAAACAATTTTACACTTTTTATGAACTTTATGTGTTTTTCAATGCGCTATTAAAGTATACGTTATGTGTACTTCGTATTAGCTATGATACCTGCCCACTAGTGCACGTGCAAGTAATGTATAGTTTTTATCTTTTACATTTCATTACTAAAGTTAATGTGAATAAGTACTGATTATTTAGCTTTCACTTTCTTCAAATCTGAAGGAAGTAAAAAATATCTGAGCGATCATAAAACGGTTTAATCGTAGACTGTAAGAATTTCTGTCAAAATATCAATTATATACGTAAGATCATATTTATGATATACTCTTGGACGTATCTACATGTAAATATTTAGCTATTATTTTGATTCTGTAATTATATTTATCAATAAAACTATTTTTTTTTCAACTATTTGATGGCCTTCTGGCTTACTGCATTTTATTTTTTTATTGTCAAAATATAGGTAAATAAATATAATTGGAAATGTTGAGTACGTAGTAATATAGCCTACAACCGCACGATCACCGTGATATACGTAGCAAGCGCAATGTAATCTGTTTCAGCGTATACTTAAACCTTGAAAACTCTTATATAATACTAATTCATATAGCACAATGCTATTTCAATAAATTACAATAAATGTAGAGATTATACACTAATTATTTACCGCTAGGCACCAAACAAAGGACGTCACGGCTATGGAGCGGCCGCTCCTCCGCCACGCTCGCTGCACACGGTAATAAACTACGCTACCATTGCTTTCAAACTATATTATAACAATATACTAATATTGTATCTTTTTATTTATTTATTTATAGGTTACGCTAGCTAGCTAACAGCTTACAGTGAATACCGAACTGTTAACAGCCAGCTTACATTAAAATACAACATAGGCGTCATCTTAGTTTAACGTACAAATCGAAAATCTTTGGATGTGTATTCGCTTACGCCCGTTTTTAGTAACCTATGTAATGTTTTACTACAAATCGATGCAAAAAAACGGAAAAGAATGGATACTTGCCTAATAAGTCTCATTTATTTGATAGATCAGTTTATGGTATATATTTCCCACAACATATAATTGAGATATAAATCTCATGTTATGACCATTGTGTATTCTATTTTACCTATACGGTACTACTTGACCTGAAAAGTTTGTGTACGTTCTATCGAGTTAAAAATGACTTTCAGTGGTACCGTCTCCATAAGGAACAAACGTTATTGTTAGCACGAAATTACGGAGCGCGGTCCGAAGTTCAAGGGAATATGACATTGTGATCGTCTTAATGATCATCTACGTATTGTTCATGAGTCTGGAAACTCAACAAGACCGGTTTATTGTGGCTTTAATGAAGAATCGTTGTTAATATGGTTTCATGCCTTTTCGTATTAAGGGAATTTAGTTACAATAGTTGCATTTAAAAGATGCACTTAAAGATTTTTTTATGTTTTATTACATGCAGAGAATGTGCAATGAATACTGATTCAGTCTGCAAGCTGAATTTTGCATAAGTGTTATTAATACAACTTCAATGGCAAATTAAGGGAGGATAGCCTGTGTTTTATAATGTATCTTTTTAAGTTAACTTAGCTAAGTACAGAGTTAGTGCCCCAGTACCTATTCTAAAAATCTGCTATAATCTTTTAAGTAGACACGTGGGGTTTTGGTACTTGCATCTAGTATTAAGAATCCACAATCTATTAAATACAGGGTGTAATGTAATGGATGCAGTGCGTGAGTAATTTTAAATGGCATATCCGTGTTGCATTTATGTCTACGTGAATTCCTGTCATAAGAATCTCATTAGTTTTATTTTTCTACATTAAAAGTAGTGGCCATATATTATGAAGTCACTGAACACGTAACTGTAATGTTAATGACCTTTTTACGCATTATATACGCTAAGTACGATTTTGTCCTTAAATAAACATACTATCATATCCTGCTACACGTGAGAACACATCTGAAGATACGAGACGCAAGCGATTTCCAATCTTACGTTCTCGATGATAAAACCTCCGTAAACCGTTCGTGGTTGAAAGAGTTATACACAAATAACCAATTCGGTATTTGAAGCGGTTCCTAATAGCCATTTAGTGTGATCAGTTCCCTAATCACGTGACCGGCTTCCTGTGTCGGTGACTCGGGATGTCGCCGCCTTGATGTTCGGGCACCTTGATATCAACCGGAATTATATAAATGGATGCAAATACCTCTAGAGTTTATCTTTGGATCAAAGATTGGGTCTCGATCAAAATTTTCGAATTTGAAGCGGTAGTAACTTCCCTGTGATAAAATAATTGTAACACTGGGCATGTAATTGAATTGGAAACTGTTTCGGATTAATTTGTATTTTCAATGTAATTTGATTTGAATTAAATTATATTTTTCATAATAGCGCATGTCTCCACGCGCCATTTCCATCGATTGATACACACTCCTATAGATACTTTACTAAATAAAATTCTTACGCTTAGTTTAAAGGGACAGTATGCTTATCTTGGGGACTAAGTTGGATATCAGTGTTTCTAATGTCACAGCCGCTCTACCTCACTGTTGGCACAAGCAAGATTATAGGTATGCTGTAACGGACGACTCACAAAAAGCCTAAAAATTCTGTCACCTATAAAGACAATTTGCGGTCAAAAAAACTTTTGATTAATGAATTACTTATAACCAACTATGGTTCACGTTTGCTTCATCAATTTGGTTGCAGACACCCTAATCAGCCTTCCTATCACAAAACTATTTTCAGGAAGATCATAATTAAATTAACAATTTTGGTCAATTGAAAAAATTTACCTAACTGTTTCATTCAATACAAGATTCGTTCGTTTCGGCTTACACATCCTGTGTGATTATTAAAATAATCTAAACCATTTCCTACGTATAGCAAAAGATTTCTTATAAAATCGCGTGTGTAAATCTGTTACAACAACATAATATGGGAAGTGTGATGCTTGTTCCGCGGTGCGTTTTTACGAAGATACGCAATTTCTCGGTAACGATACGATCGGTAGATTATAGTTCACGCATGATTTTTACTTGGTTTACGGCATGGAAAACGGAAAACTTTTTACATAATGAAAGGAAATGCGCATAATTGATTATTTTATCATTACGTTACACCATAGATAAAAAATTAAGGATATAACCACAGCTTGGAGTAGGTTACCAAAGTGCAAAAAGATGGTCTTATTGCTAACTGTAATTTTTTTCGGGTCTATTAATAATGCTAAACCAATTGCACTAGATAATCTTAGTAAATTAGTGAATAGGTACTGCAATTTAAGACGGCTCAAAATTCAAATGAATATTATCATGGGTGACGTTGATCTATTACGACCCTGATAATTACTTTTAGACGCATATAACTTTTTAAGGGTTACTTACCTACTTACTTATATGATATTGTTAGTACCTATGTCTTTATATTGACTCCCGATGAATAATCTATTGACTCAACTGTTGCTGAAGTATTGTGTACTTTATCCACGAGTTTTCCGACAAATGAATCATGTGATACGTGATTGATTGTCGTTTACCGGTTGAAACACCTTTGAATAATCCATTGAATTTTATTATGAAAAATACGTTATATCGAGCACGCGTTTCAAGTGATTTTAACGCCTCTGCATGTGAACTTTATAATATTTAATGAATACATCATTGACAGATAATTCATATCTATCAAAGATTTACAACGATGTTTTTTTCAATTAGCGGAACTTTTACTGAATAATACAACAAACTTGCATTGAAATAATGCGGTTGCATATCTACTGTGATGTAGATAAATGATTATATAACGCTGATTAAAAAACATGTTTTACTGTATATTATGTAAAGACTAATATATAAGACATAAGACAGATTAATATCTATTATGGTGCATGTTACTAGAAGTTACGATAATACATAGATATAGATGTACAAGTACAAACCACTAATAAATGTGACATCATTTGTTAGTGGTTATCAGCAGTGGCAATTAATACCCAAACAATGGCAAGCACATTTTAACTATTCAGCTTTCTGAAGCAAAGCACTGAAGCGTCCCACCGGAAGTGATCCGACGGAAACGCTGCCATCTTGCCGTCCATTGTAACTTGAACTTGTAGGAATCGAATTGAAAATGTTGTGTAACACACATTCACGCTGAGTTGAAAAATAGTTTATGTTGTGTACATTCAGTATTCAATGGTTTCTCGTTTTCGTCATTTAATTTCTCAATGCGAGACACTGCCACACCGTGACATCTATAATCCATCCCAGAGAGGTTTTTTAGGTCTACGCCTACGATGACCGCCTTTGATGAAATGTGTCTGCTCTTCCTTACCACATCTCTTTAGAATACAGTAGAGCTAACACCTGATATTATTAAACGGAAGAAAGGTTTTAGTCACTCAGTCTACTTTATCAGTAGATACTAGTATTGTGCCTACTGGTTTTATAGTAGAAGCTGATTACGTTTAGGTGATCCTTGCGTCATTCATAAACCTTTACAGTGAAAGTGAATTTATTGGTATTTTCAACACCCGCATATTTTTCTTTCTAAATTTGCAAATTTATTCAATTACAATAACGTACCGCGTTTTTTAAACTAAATCACTAGATTTTTAGCCAATCTAATACGTACTAATCTAATAAAATCTTGCTTTATCATAGGAATGTAGAGCAGTAGATCCCATATCGTCGGGATGAGCGAGAGTGTTGCAAGCCATAATTTGAACTTGTAGAAATAAAATAGAAAATGGGAGTTATGTAAGGCTACTCGATATGCGTGTGCGCACAAATGTATCTCTGTTTGATCTTTGAGCTTTTATTGCGTTGAAATAGAACGCTTTTAATTTTCATATTATGATTTCCGAAATACGAAGAAAAAGTGCAGCGGGATTGCTTGAAAAACCGACTTGTAAAAGTAGTTATTTATGGTACATTTTATGACAACAGAATGTGGATTTCCTTAAAAATGTTCAAGGGTTAACAGCTAGTGATAACATATCCTACACCTATATGATTGTGTCTTACTTTAACACTACGCAGTGTCTTCTGCACTCTTCACTAGAAGATGTCTTTGGAGATGCACCAAAAAATCTACTTTAAGTCCAATGTTTTTTTCCAAGTCGAATATGAAATCAAGTGCTTTGGCGGCAATGGTAATTTAACAACGGTTTGACTGCATAATCGACTTTTATTCCTCTCACGTAACTATAGCAAAAATGTTAAAGGTATTAAGTTGGTTTAAAAGCATTAAAATTGCATTAAAAGTATTATATATCCTGAAGTTCCCGCAAACAGAATTAACAATTTGAAGGGCTTTGCCTCAGGCTTTCCCAAATAATAAGGAAAGTCCTTGCCTTATAGTTGAACATAACAATATGTTGTGGAACTATATGGAAGGTAAACTGGTGGCGCGTGCGCTCAATGTCAGTCAACTCGGTGTGAGTCAGCTTCACGCTTCGCCTGGCTCACATCACGGTCCTGGTGGGTTGGGCCAGGTACTTTGAATATGTATAGCTCATAGCTTAAGAGTTAAGCAGGCATCGCGTATTGACATAGTTTATTGTCCTTTATGTGTTACTTACACAGAGAAAAAAAGCCGCGTACGAGGCACTTCAGCCAAGTCCTGATAGCAACCCATCTGCAGCCGACTTAAGGTAGATTCTTACTAATGTAGATTACTTAAGTAATGGGCATCGACCATCAGACGGAAAGCACACTCGTTTGCTATTTCTATATTATACAAAAAACAAGTGCAGGCCGCAGTGCTACAGTTTGATCTAACTCTCGAATGCTACAGAATTATGTATAAAGGACGAATGACTCGTTTTTGATTCAAGTTACTATACAAAACATCAATCAATTTAGGTATGAAGGCAGTTGGCGGTTAATTATCAACGAATAGCTTGCATTTTTTTGGTATAGTGAATAATTGATGTCCTTATATTTTGTATGGTTATAAGCGACAAGTCAGTTAATAAACTGTCAGTGTTGTCATGTCATTTTTACACTCATAAACTGGGAATTCCTGTAATGTAACATAACGTGTAAATATCAGAATACAAACACCCAGATGTAGAAAATAGATCTACATTTATTATTTATGACGACGAAACAGAAAGATGTTCATGATTTTCCAATCCTTTCCGAAAACAAATTCTAGTTAAGATCATGTATGATATACACTCCGCCCCTTTCAATAATAATTTACGCGCAGAACATTTTACTCATCCTAAATATAGGTATTTACTATCACTCTACAATTCCAGAATAGTTAGCCTCATCAACTTCTTATATCAATGTACGTTACAAGTGTTTTTGTCTGCAACCTCGCTCTCACGTCCCACTAACGCTAATTCTATGCCGATGTTATACTAAATCTCTTTCTAATATATCAAGATAAGACGTATTTTCACAGTATTAATGATGCATTGCAGGAAAAGAATATCATAATCTAATATCATTAAGATGTAAACGATATGCCAGTGAAAAGTTTTACAGAATCCGTGCTTGGTAATATTAGCATTAATTAATTATTGTGTCAACAAAATACTTATATTATTTTTGTGCTTATTATTATTTTACTAACAAGCCAATACATACAAATAGCTACAATGTACCTAAATCTTAATACGTCTGTTGGTTTTTTATTTCTATAAGACTAAAACAGCAAAGAAATAGGCAGTTCAGTTGATGGTAAATGGTTACTGCCGCGCATGGATATGTAACTAGCTCCATATAGACATTGTAGACCAATGGTTCTACCAAGTTGATCATAGGTGCGTTGCTACTGTTCAAAACTAAGATGCTCGCCTCATATGGAAGTCAGGTGGCATCCACATCTGTCCACCGAAACGCACAAACTGGTTCACAATAGATATTGGTGTAGCTGTAATATCTCTAGACGAAACATGTCGTTCGACAAAAGGATATATTATTATTGTTTTTGTTTCCACGAATACATTAAATTGTACCTATTAAAATATTTAAT
>DWIJ01000603.1:0-10727 GCA_018248315.1 Chioides albofasciatus
AAAAAGCATCAGAAAATTACATTGATTTTAGTGTATTTGTTGAGTGGATTGATAGACCGACAAACTTTTCTGTGCGTCCGCAGGTATTCGTATACAGCTAGAGCCATCAGCCATGTATTGTTTATGGTAATTTAAAGTCCGTCTTACGAGCGATTTTTCATTTACCCCGGGTAAAATAAAATGTTATTAGATTTTCCGTTAATTTGATAAAATTACGACGTAAAAATAAGAAGTTACGTGGTTTGTCACTAAAATGAGTATTTCTTAAATTTATTATAAAGGTTTGTTATAACATGTTAAAGGTTGATAAATATAATTTTATTGTTAAATTCCCTACGTTAGAGGTAGTTTTGACAACGCAACAACATTATAATGGCTAGTGGCGCCTCTACAATAACGACTGAAACGCTTGTCGGACTATGCGCTATGCGCTACTTAATAACTCATATAAATAAGACCCGCGCGATTTCCATGCGATTCTGAAATCGCGCGGTCCCCGCCGGGTCTGAACTAGCGCTATAGCTTTTTCATAAATATAACTACCGATTGAATAGTAACGTATATTGAACCATTGAGTTTTAATATCGAAATGTTTACTAGTGTCTTTGTCATATGCAAAAACAGCAATTATATAAAGTAGCGCATGTGTACGTTAGTGCACACACGCTCTTTCCATATTAATATACATGATTTTTTTAAATCGTCCTTATAAAATATGTAGCACCTTCACTCTTCTGAAGTTCTGTTATACATGAAATGTATAATATATGCTTATGAGGTGCAGCGATCACATGCTTATTCTTAAGAACTACACGGCCTTTCGGGTTCTAATTTTGACATCAAAATTCGCAAATGCACGTAAGATTAAAAGTTTAATTTTATTTTGATCTTGACTTATGTATAAAACAAGCATTATCCTAAGTACATAGTAATATTCTTTAAGTAATATTGTATTTGGTACTTTGTATATGATACTAATTAATTATATTGTAAAACAGTTGTGAATTTTTATTATCATCAACTGAAACCGATAACTGCATGTCCCATTGCTGGGCACGGTTCTCCTCTCACAATGAGAAGGATTAGTCTACCGTGCTGCCAAGTGAGATCCTTTTAGAATAGCATTATAAGTATATAGAATTTTCTAAGGAATCTACGAATTAAATTCGAATTGTATCTAAGTATATTATTTGTAACTAAGGAACACTGATGCATTTTTAACATTCCCTATATTAGGAATACTTTATTTACATTTCAATTTTTACTTATTATTTATCACTTAGTACCTATTGCTGACTCAATCCTTAATATGGAGGTCATTTTGAAGATGTTTCTAATCGAAAACTTTTGGATGATGTACTTAATGCGGCATCTACTTAGTATGAGGTTCCTATTTGCTTTAGGCCATACTTACATTTCGTTAATGAGAAAATAATAAGCAACATGTATCCAGGATAGATTCGACGTAGCCATTATTAGAGAACAAGAAAATATACCGTAAAAGTACCGTTAAGTAAAAAGTTTAATGTGCAATATTAAATCTACCTAGTACTTATAAAGTTATTTCAGCGCAGTTAGCGTTGCCAGATACATGGTGGGAAGATTACAGGAAGTGGAAATGTACTAAACAAATGCAGGCCTTTTCATGTGAACGATAAGTAATTGGTGGGGTGGGGCTTCCGGTGTATACCTAACAGTTGGAGCTATTCTTCTATCAATTGCCCTTCTTAGGTAAAGACCCAATGTGTAACATGATTTTTGGACTAAGACGGTCGCCTCATCTTATGTATCATTCATACTTTTAAGGTCCACTGCTGGACATAGGCTTCCCCTAGGCCTGTTATGTTCCACTTTGTGTGAAATATATTAATTGTTAATAATAAAAAAATATGTTGCTTTATCTGCGACTCAAAAAATATAATGAAGTCTGGTGTGCCTTTGGTCCACTCAAAGTATTTAAGACCTTTTTTCTTCAATGCATATTTATGCCCTAAGGCTAGCCACTGATAAAAGCTGATATCGCTAATCTATTATCGGGAGCCTCGTCCCAATACGCCCGATAAAGAGTTCATACACAGTTACAACATTAACTTTACGATAAACTTGACTGTAACCTACATTCAGCTGTATGCAGCCCGCGAATGAACTTTCTGATAAGTTTTTATGCTACGATAGTGAAATTTGCATTTTCTTTAACTTTACATTCAATGTTCAGTTCATTTGCATTTACTTTGAGTGTGCGATCAAAGTTAGTAACTTGAATGAGCAATGTTATGTTAATTTAATATATTTATTTGTTTATTTATTAGTAATTGTCAATTACATTTAATCAATGTAAATGTGTTTGTTTTTCTCCGTACAAATCTTGCCTGGGATTAAAGTAACAATTCAAAACTCTACTTCAATAAAGTCTAAATCATTTGTCACCAAAATCAAGCATCTGAAAATATTGCCGTCGTTTTTAGTCATTTCACATTTTGCCACAGTTACAGGTATTCGTAACATCATTACCTAGGGGGTTTCCCATTATCGATAAGAGTAACTATCAAATATTATTAAGGTTAGCCTCCTCGACATCTTAGCAAGATAGTCACGCAATGACCGCTCTCGCCGGTGTTTCCCCGGCAACACCATCTCCATACCCACTTGATACTCGTCCAACTACAATGTAAATAAGCTATTTGTAAGCAGAACCCGTCTCACTTTTCGCAAACCGGTTCGCCTTGGGTCCGCTGCCACGTAAATTGATCAAAATTTTAATTTGCATATGTGTGCTATAATTTTTTGCCTCGCATCTTTGCTCGCCCTTAATTTTGACTTTTCTTTTAAAGATTCAAACCTTTTCTTAACTCATGTAAATTTATGACAACCGTAATGCTAAAAAATACAAATATAATCCCTTATATTATTAATCCAAATTCTTGCTAAAATCATTTTTCCAATCTCAAACATTCATAATATTTTATTTTCAATATTATGTTGTTTAAATCACAAAGTATTTTGTCTACAGACTTATTTAAATGAAGCCGAGTAAGAAGTGTTTGAAATGATATTAACATTTAAAAATCAACAACACCCAAAAATATTATGGAAAAATCTGAAGTGCATGAAGAACTTAAATTAAACACCGAACAAAAAATACAATCCATCCGCAGAAGGATGCCGCGAGACCCTAATTTTGGCACAAAAACATGTTTGCACAACTCGAAGCCACGACTCGCATGTCCAATTCAATCGGTCGGGGCCCGATGCAACAGGTTTTGGCACCAAATGCACGCAACTTGCAATAAAATGCGCGTTGACTCATAAGGATTCAGCAAGGTTTATAGCAACTTTACGATCCATAGGCTTCTTGATAACCAATAAAATATAGATAACCTTAGCCCTGGAGTCATGAGCAGAGTAATTTCCCTATAAATTTTAGTTTTACGACAATTATCAGATAGCTCGAGTCTATTCTGTATTACTTTTGATGCAACCAGGATGCAGGTAACCTGGATATTGTGAGACTATCCGATTTCTAAATGATACAAAAAGTAGGTCTGATGAATAACTTTAAATGAAGCGGATGTTACTTATTTGGCAAATTGCCTTTCATAATAAATGTAAAAATGACGGAGTGTTGAAGAAGATCGTATTGCGCAATTAAGACTGACGGAATTGCAATTGTGTATTAATCACTATTACATAATACAAAAGTTTCATGATGAAAATAAAACAAAACTATCAGAAGTATCCGAAAGATAGAAAGTTGGTAGAGCCATATGTGGGTGAAATAAACGTTTAAGATTCTCAACATGAAGCTAATTCAAGAACCCTCTAATTCAGAAACGCAGATCTGAACTATTTGCCAAGACCAAGAATGTTTTCAAAATATGTATAACCAAAAAAATCCCAAATATTAAAATTTATTTCTCTAATGAAAAACAAAGTAAACATTAAAAATCATTACATTACATAATTTTCTTTTTCATTTATACACTTTCAATGAAGTAGCGCCCACAAGCCCGATCTTTGTAACAGCTAAGAAAATATTTACATTTCTGATAATCGCACCCGTATGAAGTAAAAGGTGAATTACCGTCAATTCATTGGAACCGAATGCAACATTAAATAAGCGATTCATCTGAATTAATTTAGGTACTTTACCAGCTTTAAAATTAGCATCTGATTGTTAATTCCTTACAAGTATTTCCTGGCAATGTGCGGACAATTTCATTCTAAACGTTCGGTCATAAATCATTATGAAGCCTCCGATTTATAACTTGCCAAGATTAAGTTACAATACTTGCAAGTATTACCTTCATAGCTTTATTTACTTGGGTAAACGCGAAAACAACAGGATTGAGCGATAACACAGTTCAGCTTGTCAATTACGGAGCGATATCAATAAAATTAGCGTTGCGGGTCGCATTGTTGTATCATTAACCTTCTGTAGCGGTGTCGCCACTGTCACCAACAAGTGATTCATCGAATTTGGATGCTCGCTGCGTGTGCGCGAGGTCGCGGCTCGGCCTTGTGTTGTATCACCCGATCAGCTGGGCCAAGGAGGCGGCCCTACGTGATGCGCTTCGTGAAATGGATGAATTGGAAATATTTCACGATCTACCAAAGACGATCTTGTCTTGATCCATTACAGAATTTTCAGCTATATTCAAACGGGATCATGTTGTGTCATCTCTCGTTTTATGAATCTTATTAATTTATGTTATGAAGGAATCATAAGATTTCCAAATTAGTTATCGTTTTAAATTTTGACATAACCTTACCTGAATAATTAATTTCCCATCGATTAAATTATTTTATTACCCTGGACTACGCTTTACTTTTTACCCAATGTGGGAAAAAAAACCCATGTCCACCAGTTGGACATAAGTTAATGATCATGTCGTTGATTTATTTACTGGTAATTTTTACATAATGAAAAAAGTAATAATATCACGACTGAACATAAAGAGCTTGCAAAACACAATGAGGACGCAAGCATTTTACAAGTTAGTCATCACTTTGGCACAGTTAAGGGCCAACAAACTTAAGTCATTAACGTATGGCACAATGGTAAATACTCATATATCCTGAAATGTACGTTGGAAGAAAGATAATGTGGATCTAATGGGTTGTCACGTCACTGACAGCATACAATTCTTCTTTGTAGCGCTATGGGATCGTGAGTGAAATTCTAAAGATTTTATTTGTCGCGTTATTATAATATGGAGTTCATTTTATTACATACTCGCGTACTGCATCTAATATTCAACAGCAAAGTTTATCAACGTCTTATAATATACTCCCAATCTTGTATGTTTTTGTCTATACTGAAATTTTGAACTATGTTAATCGCAAAACTGAAATTATCCTGGAAATATTTAGCGATTTGTCTGCGGAAAATAGAACATTTTATAATAAAACTACTTAAATGGTTAAGTAAAACGGATTTGTAGTATGCAATAGAGAAGGAAGCATAATGTTTAATGATGCTTCCTTCGAAAACCATTAATATTATATTACTAAAACAATTAATATTAATTCAAGAGAACACTGGTAGGTAGACACGTCAATAGCCAATGCCATGGCTGTTACTTACCGGCTCGGCCGTAACTAGTTTTATGGCTCGTAAAACTGCATTATTTACTTTGCAATCTCAAATTGTCCAAGCATTCGACCTAGCGCTGTCATTGTTTAAGGACAGTAAACAAAAGGAGAAAATAAATACGAATAATTATGTATTCTATCGGCATGGACTATTCAGTATTGGAGTAGAATTTTAAGGACTTTATTATTGGCCTATTACTTTATGTTTATGTCTAAAGACTGTTATTAGTTAGCCTTTTGATGTAGGAACGAATGCAATAATAATACGAGAGGATATTGAGGATTTCAGACTTAAAGTGTTACGACAGAGACATTCTACGACAAATTCTACGCACGACGCAATAGTAGATACACAAGATAATGTTTTACGTATAATATTTTAATTGTTATGTTTTCTGATAAAGCCGCTGAATAATTGGCAATTATAACATATTATAGGATATAATGAGGTCTTTATAACATACAGCAACTTAGGTTTAAAATCACATCATTAAAGTAGACACAGTTCTGGTTCTGCTAAATTGACATTCCAAAAGAATTCTGCAAAAATCCTTTAATTAAAATAGTTTTGATTTCATTTCTTTAACATACGAACCTTTTACTTGAGACTTTTAAACATTTTTGTGAAGCCTTTGAATACAAGTCCATATTCATTTCAAGTGATAATAGCAACAAATCAGGCATATGGTATGCGCTCGTTTTTCATTCAGTTCTGTTATATTATTCATGTTGCATTTCATGTGTTGCATGCAAAGGGACTATTATTAGCCTACATATTGAAAACAAACTCGTCTGTCTGCTGTCAGTTGAGTTTTTCATTAGATGCTCGTCGACAAGGTCGTGCAACGCTTGAGCGACGCGTCATTATTTATATCACGTTAATTCTATCTGTAAAGCAGATTCTGTTCATATTTTAAACTTTACTTATCAAAATTAATAATGATTCTAATTTTGCAATGTTATTTGTTTTACGAAATTAGTTATCATCACCTTTAAAGGTAAAGGGAGTTTTGTAACGAAATGTACACGGCTGAGGATTTTCAAAAAAGTTTTGCAAGGTGCATAAAGTATATCGACCAGGAATTGTCCAGTTTGTTAAACCATGGCTTTTTCCCATTCTGAGAGAAAATCTTTATCCAACAGTAGATTAATAATCGGTTGATGATAGTAACGATAATGATGATAATAAAGATCAAATTAGCAAATTCCATGAAAATAAACAAAAAGTGCTATTGTTTAGCAATTTATTAGTGATTAAAGACATTAAAGCATTAACATTCATTAATATCCGACGTTATTAATAAGTGACAATAAACATTTTAATGACGTTACTTAGAAATCATTTGTATTATATGTAGAGGTTTAACGGTTACTTCCACACATAAACCACATAAAAAGGCAAAACAAAAGATTGCACGTAGTACGTAATAATATTTTCTTTTACCTTGTACCTAGTGACTTTAAATACTTTTTTCTTCCAATAATCGCTTACATCTAAGCATATGTTAAAACTGGATCATTTTAAATCGTAAACGCTGGTAAAATGGTGTGTTATAGGTAATAATAGGAATTAATTAATTTTAGTGACAAAGAAACTAGCAAATTAATTCCAACAATGCGCGTACGTAGTGAGGGAGTTGCCAAGGGAACGCCCCACATCATTTCACCAAGATTGAGTTCCTAGCATCGAATCTATCAGTACGAATATATGTAGCTTAAAATCAAATGTTCAGTGTAGTAAATTATTTTCCTGAAATAACTCATTTATTATACGCGTTCGCTCCAAGTCTAATGGTTTTTTAGTGCATTTATAGTTGTTTTGCTCCATGTCAACAAATGCTTTATTATCGTCAGATTACGTTTATTTTTATAACTTAATAATCTATTAAGATACAAAAAGTTCAAAGTGTAAATAAGATATTTTGCATAAAGCTTATCAGTAAATTGTTAAAATGGTTGCCTAAATAAGAGCTACACAGATCTTTTGAACGCGAAATGGGTGTGTTGCTGCATACGTCTTGAAGACAACTGCGATATTAAACGACGTATCGTTTCGCGCTAACCATCCCACACGTTGCCAACCTGATAATGGCCGCAACAAGTAATCCTTGACTCGGACCACAATTATCTGGACACTTTGCATCAGCACTTGACACCGATGTGTATATACCCGTTTCATTCGCCGACATATAAGTCGTTGATGCCAAGAATCCATTTAATGACCGGTAAATTATATAAGACGATGTGTTATTATATGCAGTTGAACTTGACTCGATTGTGATTGGTTACTGATGTTAGTTACTCTGATGTAGCGTGATGAGAAGATTTATCTAAAATATATTCTTTGGATGCAAGCAGGATATTGAGATAAACCAAATTGAGACGCGTTAATAACATCAAGACTGATATTCATTTTATTTTTTTAAACTAAAAATAAGACAAGGTTTTACAAGGTTACAAATCATAAGCAAATTACATCTAATCAATAATGCGCAGAGAATCAAAGATCGCATTAATTTTATCGTCTGTAATTGCATCTTGCATGTTGTCTTGTTCAATAGAAGGATTATTGTTCTAACCTTGTCTAGTTGCATCAGGACCTTGATTTGAAATTGGATCACAAAAGAAATTGTTGCAATCATGGAAACGCATAATCGATAGTTTAAAGCCCTTTTTGTTCTGCAACCTATCATCTTCAAGTTCGATGTTATCATTGCAAAATTGAGAAATAATGGTTCATTACTTGATAGTAAAGTATAATTATCGCTTTATAATTATTGGCGGGAACAATTATCTTTTTATATCAAGAAATATCAGGGACTTAACCTGAGCGTTTGTTGAGTAAATGCTCGTAAAACTAAATGGCCAAGCTTGGATTCTCAGTAAATGTTGCATTTGAACATAAAAGCACCTCGTACGTTGACGTCATGTGGCACAGAAACATGATTTGAATATAAGTTTATCGTGTATATCTAAGATGCGGCTTAAAACTGCTTAAGACGCTAAGACCGTGTACTAAGACAACAATCACGAAACAGATTGTTTACTTTTAGTGAGGCTAGTTGAGGACTTACTAGATTGTAATCGCCTACATCTTTAGCAAATTATGACGTATATTTTTCTTGTCTTACAGATTCGTCAAGCCCGATGAAGTTGCGAAGCTTTGGGGGCAAATGAAACAGAACGACAACATGACCTTCGAGAAATTCAGCAGAGCGATGAGGTACCACTACAGGCAGTCGGTGCTGGTGTCTGTACCGTCCCACCGCCTCGTCTACCAGTTCGGCCACAAAGGCCCAGACTTCAAGACCGACAACCCAAACTTCGTCAAAGTCAAATTGGAAACGGAGATGACCTACTCCTAGTTTTGTAATTGAAAGGAAAGGCTAAAGATATTGGGACATGTCGCCCAGTAAAACAAAGTAAGAGGGACGTTGGATTGTATTAATGTTTAATGTAGCAAGGAGCCCTGGTTCAGCTCTCTCTGAGAAAGGTAGGAAGGGAAGGACAAATTGAAAAGTTGACGTGACAGCGATGAATAGAAATAAGACGATTATATAAAGGTACGAAGCGAGGCGTACGTCAACGAATGAATTTTCGATAGATTTAAGACAAAACAGTTGTTTTTTGATGTTGAAGAGAGATGTTCAAGGGCTAAATTGTTTGGAACGATAAAGATTAGGACATTGTAGGTTAAGAAAGAGATAATGGATAGATAGATGTTTTCCGAAATGTTCTGAGTGTCGTTAAGAAACTTGTTTCACCGCCGGGTAACGAATAGATTTGTGGAAGGAAATGCTGAGGACAATGATTTATGTTTTGACAGTAGCAAAATGTATTTTGAATTATGTTTATTCATATTTATCGTCGTTTACTCGGTCGCGGTGGGACAAGTCGGTAAAAGTAAGCTCAATATGTATGGTTCGGTATAGGTTCAGTGGTTGTAATGTAAAATGAATGTTGGATGGTTGACCCCGTCAATTAATGGTTGTAAACCCCTGTTGAAGTGTCCATATTATTTTTTAAGTGATCTTTATTGTATTTTTACAAATGGTTTTACCCTCGACGTGAATTTTTCGTGGTCGAACTTTTAACGGTTGTTCAGAGCTACGGATTTTTGATAAAGTATTTTTAAAGTTTCGATTGTTGTTACCGTATGGATAAGATTAATAGTTTAGTAATAGTTGATACGTTTCAAACATTCCGATTTTATTTATATTATTATTTCATTAGTAAGTTATTTAGTTTTCAGTTCGATAGAGTATTTGATAGATGATGTTGCCATACTTCTTAATTGTTTTCTAAGTATTGTACTTAATTTCATATCTCCGTTTTCATGTCATGCATAATGTATCGTTTTATTAATTGTTTATGATATATTTTTATATGATTATTTAATGATAACATCACTTTTCTCAGTGTTAGTGTAATTAGAATTAAGGTTGAAAAATTGGCGCGAATGTGCAATAAAATGACAAGTGTAAAGATCTGCAGGCCAAAGATTAAGTAGTTCGAACAAAAATGGTACATTATTGTTTATAAGGTAAAAGAAAGATTTTTGACAATGTTATTATAATTTTAGTATTAAGTTCGTGACTCTCAGGCAATCGCTGTGATGTAATATAAAAATTTAAAAGTTTCGCTTCTGTAAATAGGTACTAGTTTTTTCTTATTATTTTCACAAATCATAATAATCTTTATACTTTTTTACATCCCTTAAATGCATCACAAAAGTTACCACTATTTAAGGCAAATTATTTTGCAATTAATCGTTAGTCTATTTAGGTATTTCTGACTTATTTGATTAATATATAGTAGTCTATTGAAAAATATGATGTTCAGTATTCAGGGTAATTTTAGGTTTTGACGTAGTTATTATACATAGTTATCATCACAATACGGTCAATTCAGATATTTGAGTACAAAGAACTGTGTCTTAACATTATACGTAATTACTGTATCAAGAATATTAAAGGAATACTTGACATAACTGTAAGCCAACATTCATAATCTTAAGATTGTCGTATTAAGCTCATAGACTTATATAAAGGTGCGTATTTATTATGTAATAATTATCTCACATCTTCTTTCTCGTCCCTCTTACCCATCTCTTATAGTTATAATAAAAATAAAAT
>DWIJ01000604.1:0-10719 GCA_018248315.1 Chioides albofasciatus
CTACTTAAAACCGACTGTTCAGATATATATTTGTGTTACAACACACAATTTAGACGATTCTAAAGAAACCTTATGTGTTAAAATCCATCAAGCCATTCCGGCTATAGGCCATGCCAAAAAATGCCAATTAAACATACATACATACATATAAGTATATGCTGGAAAAACATTAGCGTGCAACTCCATGCATTCGGACCGACAACTTCGTACTCGGGTAAAAAAAAATCTTATTTTGCATAATCAAAGCATGTGAACGTATAACATTCTGTCTAAACCTTTAGTATGTGTACGAGTAAAGTAGGTAGTCCTACATAAAACAGGATCATTAATGTTCAGCACAAGTCTATCCCGGGACGAGATCGGAGGTCACGGTCTTGAACGGCTGGCAACCCTATAACGGCGTCCATTTCATCGAGAATAAAGGACATACCTTAACATAAATTAATTTTTCTCCAAGTTTCCATGCTACAAATTGAATCTGCTCTAAATTCACTTAGGAAAATAAACTGTAGCCCTGAATAAATGTAACAATTTACAAATGGAAGCTTCAATTTGTTTTTGTTAAAATGTACAAACAATAGGTAAGTGGAAAGTTATTTTCGAAACCCATCACGTTGATACACTTTGATTTATTTTAATTGGATGTTCTGAAATGATATTTACAGTCATCAATCCATTACTGGGCATGGGTCTTCTCTAAAAGTAGGAAGAGTTTAGACTATAGTTCATCTGTAATCAACCCCAGATAAAACTAGATTCCTACTAGAGTTGGCAACAGATGCTTTGCTATTCCTGAGGTCTAACGTGGAATACCTCGAATAAAGATATCATCCTTATCACATCCTTCAAAGCGAACTCTACAAAGGTTTTTACCACCTTCACTTCCTTGTTACGACCACTTGCAATCCTAAAAGAATTGCTAAACAAACGAAAAAGGACAATAAAATTAGCATAAAGTTTATACAAACCCTTCCATAACCTTAAACATTTAAAGGGTTGAATATTTATGTAGCCTTCTCTAATTGAAGGCTGTACCAACTCTTTGATTTGTCACTCTTTGTGACGTCACCCTTTGACAATTTTAATAAGGGTCCACTGTAACTTGAAGCCTCAAGTCTTAATAACTACCTATTACGATATTTATAAAGTGGTAATACAACTTTCTCACTTAAAGTTTTAGTGTTGTTTTGAATAGCGTTTACCCGCGTTGCTGGCCATCAGAGGTCAATGATAATAATTGTTTTTATCTATCCTTCGGGAACAGTACTTATTTCGGGATTAAAAGTACCATGTGTCCTTTAATGGACCTTTGACAACGTGTATACAAATATTCAGGATAATCGGTTTGGTAGTTAAGATGTAAAAGCATAGCAAACGAATAAACAAACAAAGTCACTTTTGCATTTATAATATTAAGTTAGGATTTGTGAGACGTGAACGGATTTTTAGTCAACCTAATGTTCTCTCCAAATATAACAAAAAGTCCTCATGTACATATATCACGTAAGTTATACTAGTATACCTTGAGCACCAAACTGCAATACATCATGTAAGTAAGTGTGCGTTGTTAATTAATCACACTACCTACACTTTATCACTTTACCAAAAAACTGAACAAAGCAGCAGCAATGTAGTTGAGCCAAAAAGTTCAACTATCTTCAAAACTCCCTATTATTACCGTAATATTCTTTTAAAATAAAACTTACCACAGTTGTTCAAATCATAATTGGATCTGAAAGAAAAAATATGTTTATTAATATATTTATAGGTGTAAGTAAAAGTACCTGGTAAGTACAAAGGTTTAAGGATATAAAATTCTTATTATCATTGCTATGACCATTGTGAATACATTCGGAGTATGTTGATAAGGGGGTCTTGAGACACAATAACTATACTCTTGTGTAGTTCCCGGGATCGATTTTAAGAAGGCGAATGTACGAAGAACACCTATTTCTTAAACAGTTTCTCCATTTCTATTTAAGGTGGTGTATGCTAGTTGTCTTCCGTATTAACTATGAAGCAATTATATCTGTCCTCAGGAGTGGCCATGCATCTGCGATCAGCTTCAGGTAGACCTGTTCTATATGGAGTTAGTTATACGAAGATTGCAAGCACTTCATCATCATCATCAATCTTTTAAAAACACAACAGAACCCCTGTTCAGTATTTACGGGCTGGCCGAAATACTGATAGGAAAAAATGGTAAATTCAAAATTTGAGTTGACGTTTCTGTCATTACACTCATAATACATTCATTCGGTAAACTATCTTCGTCACGGGACGTATCATTGGTGTAATATATATTTATTCGGGGTCACCGGGACCATCAAACGGCTTTCGGGAGTGTTGTGCATGGGCGGACCGGTCGCCAGGAGGAAGTGCCGCACCCTGTCAGGTATTTATATATATTTTATCACCTGCACTATAGTCACTGACATACAAGGATTTTTAAATTACTATTTCGGATATAACCAGCGACCTAAAATCATACAACCCCTCTCCATTGTCTCTATTTAATCCTCAATAATCACTTGTCATGTCGTCGTGTCACGCACAATTAACCTGTGTGTGCGATGACTTCAATATTTTTGAGATTGAATAATTTGATGTGCAGCTAAAACCAACATATGGGCCGTTACGCTTTTTCCTATGTTCTAAATCTTCTAATATATTTACTTTCTAAGCCAACAAAACAGTGGCTAATGACTAGTATCTCGCTCACTCCGCAGAGGGATCCGATTTTCAGATCTCAGGTATGCACCTCTGATTTTGCAAGTTATATATCACTTACCCAAATGGTGATGGAAATCATGTGACATGTGAGGAAGGAGTTTTTAAAAAAGTTCTCGAGAGTGTGTGAAGACTTCCAAGTCGCACTTGCCTAGCACGTGGAACAAAATAAATAAGCAAAACAATAATTGGCTGACTACGAAACCAACAAATAATAGCTTATATGTTTAGAATAGTTTATAGTAAATTATAGCACATACGAGTATAATCCAAATGCTGCTATAACAAAGCATAAAATTGTGTTCGTTAATTTTTTTTTCTATTTTAAGATGAAGATATACAAATAAAATTTAATGTAAGTGCGAATATATAATGTACGCCAGTAAGCGATTTTTTGAACTCAAGAAATAGAAAAACTTTTTCTTTATTACCAGCCACTATAATGGTCGAGTTACAAATTGCGACAACGCTCTCTGAAGCGACATCTGTTTAATATTTCTGCGGTAATTCGTCCTCGAAAATAAATTGTCTTTTTAGTCGCACTTAATTTTAGTATACCCTTTTTAATTTATTTTGCGTACTTTTCAGCTTCACTTTATTTCCAATTTAAGGGTTAAAAGCATCGTTACTTTGTAAGTAATATGAATACAAATAAATAAAAGTTTAATGTCTGTTTATGATGTAAAATATTTGTTGTTTTTTGAACTGACTTTTGAATTTATGCTTATTAAGGGAAACGGTTTACATCATAATAATTTAATATACTTTTTTCTAAATATATATTTTAAGTTATATCAATACACTTCCACATGAGACAATAGCTACAAAATTGTGTTATAATACTTATAACGAAAAAACACGTACATAGCAGGAATAAAAAAAAAATAAAACATAATTGAAATCGTGCCTGTAATCTTACGTCTAATCTAAGTTGCACGATGAAGCCTCGGCTACGTCGGTTGCATTCAATTGTAGACGCTTTTGCCATGAAACCGCTACGAAAGTTCGTAGTAACTCCACGTAGTATGTAATAAAAATCTACGTAGCTGCCTACACGTAGTATTGCTCGGACTAAATATTAGATGTTCGTTAAAAATAACGAGGTATGTTACGAGAAACACAAATTAGACAACGGTCAAATAAAATTAAAATATGTTAGTAATTGTGTTACAAGCTTACAAGGCGTTGTTTATTTCCAAAGCTACACATTATGCTAAGCGATATACCAAACCAAAATAAAATATATCGAAACGTTAACTTGAAGTAAAAAAGTGACAGAAAGCTCTGTTAAAAATTTCGTTTATGTGGCTGCATATTATTAGCTTGAGTATTATTACTGAATGTTAGGGTTTTGTAACCCCGCATTGATGATAGATCCCGCTAGGCGTAACGGAACATTTGCGTGGGTGACAGATCGTGTCATAATGGCAATGATCGGGTGACTGATGAATCGCCGTTTACAGATAACTGTATGTTTCTCGTTACTTTGATATAACTTGGATATACCTTTGATTGATTAACACTAGTTAATAAATTTGATCTACCGAATATTTTGCCACCAAAGCAAAAATCAGATAGACTTTTTACGAATAACGGGCGTTAAAATGTTTATTTTTGTTGAAATAGTACTACTGTGATTATTGTTATATTGTATGCCCTTGAGGCCGGAATATGGTGGATATTACCCGCAAGAACATCTATGTTTAAACCCGTGTTCCACAATAAAGTGATTTGAGTTTGAATTAAACCCAGACCACTAAATTGTCCGGAACCCTCGGTGCGCGAGTCTGACTCGCACTTGACCGACTTTTTGTTATATTCTCTTCCTTTTCCAATAGCTTTCATTATTTTACCTCTTTTAAAGATTTCGACACAGGTCTATATGAACTGCATACTTAATTCTTTTATTAATTGGTTGGACTATGATTGAAAATCATTGACGTCTGACCAATTTCCGTCAAAAAAATTGAATGAGGGGAACAAGTGACAACGCATGTTTATAAACCGTCTGAAATTGGCTGAAACTCCACGTGACTTACGCTCGGTTACGCCTTCAACGAACATGTTCCGACTTGAATGTCAGCATTAAAAATCAGCATCTTTTGTTGCGGATGCTGATGCCGATGCTGATATTTAAAAATAAGCTGATAATCAGCGGATGCTGATGCTGATATTCGCAACAACCCTACTCCAAACTTATACAAACAGTTCGCTAAATCATAAGGTATTAAAAAGTAAAGTACTATGATCCCTTTTAAACCTACACAAATCAAATCAATTTCTCTATCCACACTCTTGAATTGATTACCCTAAAGTTTAAATAGCTATTCAGGCACAGAAAATTCATGAGTAACAAAAAAAAATTGCCGTCCATTTTTTTGACATTAAAATTTATTATTTTCCTGTCATTTTAACTTCATTCACAGGTTTTAAAGGTGGTAGAACTCTCTGTGGTTCGACTCCGGCGGCACCACCGCCACACCTATTTCTGCCTTATAACAGCAGTGTTCTAAAGCTTATTTCGTCTGTAGTCCACTACCACGTTTAGACAAAGGGAGAACAAGTCGCCTCTCGATCAAGTGGACCGAAGACGCGAATAAGACGGCGGGAAACCGCTGGATTCAGAGGGCACGGAGTGGCGCCAGTTATTGATGTATTTATCGTTCATCGCGTATCTTTTTTGATCAGACGAGTATGATAAGTTTATAAAATGTTTAATTACAGTAAAACACATTACCGATGCAAATGATTCCCACGTGACTGTCAGGTTATATCCCAAATATTTGTATTATAGTCGTGTCAACCACCATTCAAACCACACTGTCAGTATTGACCCTATAGCTATTTACTTTTCTAACTGAACTAGCAATGATTAACGTTAACTCCGTGTGATGTTAAGCTGCTATTGACGTTTGTATCCAATTTGATAAATAGTCTTGCTGAAAATCCATAACAAAATGTTTGCTTTCATAACAAGATGGAGTTTGTTCGAAAATCAATTTTACCACGCTCTAATGTATTGACGAAGATGTGTTAAGAAAACGAAGTAAATAAGTCACTTACTTATATCATCATCGATCCATTACAGATCTCAGATGAGAATGAGATAGATTAGACCATAATCCACCGCGTAGCTCAAGATAGATTGGTAGCCTTCAAGAACTGTTGGTATTAAGGTCTCTCAGCTACGCAAGTTGCCTCACGATGTTTTCCTACAATTAAAGCCAAAATGAAAGTCACTTACATATAACATCAATGAACTTTGTAGCGATCTGCGTGGCGAAGGAGGGCGAGTCGGCTGTCACTTCGCAGCTGAAGTTACCAGCGAGACCAAGATCCAGCCGTTTTAGAAGCACCTGAGTACCATTTGACCGGTTCATCTGAAAATTATTAAGATCATAATTAGATTTTTTATATTATAGAGGTCGTAAACGAGTGTGGATACTTTCAGCTACTCGTCAAGAGATGGCGCTACACGGTTTCTGAATCACGCTATTAAAGTTTTCTCAACATGTTGCATATATACAAGCTCCGGACTGGGCCCGTTGGAGCACGGCCGCTTCTTAGGCATGATCACCTAACCTGGCAAGATATCTCACTTTGCCAAATGAACAAGCTGTCCTGCTGATGAGAACTACGCAGAAAATCTATATGCAGCCCCAAATGGAACTCAAGTTCCAGAACTCCAGGTTTACCTGATGTTACCACATATGCATAGCTACATAGTCCTCAGGACGCTCATACATAGTCCTCAAGGGTTAAGTTGGAACGCCTGGTGTGGTAGTGACGAGCATGCCGTCTACTTGATGGTAAGTAGCTAGTGGCATTCATGGATATCTGTAATCAAACCCAGATAATATTAGATTCTACCTGAGGTCGGCAACAGATACTCCTGAGTACTAAACTGGAATGCCTAAAAGTATGTTTCCTCACACCGTTCAAACCAGAACACAACAGCGTTTAAAACAGCTGTTATTAGGTAGAAATGGTGGTGCCGGAGCCGAACCACAGAGGGTTCTACGACCTACAATACCTTCAAGGTCTCCGGTACCACGCCCTTTAAACTAAAACACCGAATCATTTAACACTGTTGTTACTGTTAGGCAGAAAATGGTGGGGTTTCTTAAGAGTAGAACCACTGGCTAGCCATCTTTTATGGGTTGGGTTCTACCATATTTTAGTAACGAATAAACATTAAAAAATTAAGTGAAAATTCTCAGAAACGAAAACTATATCTGAAACACATGATACACTTCAAAGCAAGCTCCAAAGTATAAGTAACCCTCATAATTAAGCCTAAATGATCTCAGTTTCAGTACAGAAGATAATGCTTTGATCATATAGTCTGACTTAACTAAGATTTGAGCAACACATAAAAGCTTTGCATGAAATCATAATTATATCTACTGATACAGTAATTTTGAAACCTTAATACATGATTATCTTTATTTTTGAAATAGATTTTTACCCGCAGTTTCGCTCGCGATCAGAGGTCGATGAAAATAAAATTATTTGATACAAGCAGAATTCTCGGCTTCGCTCGCTCTTATTTTGTCGAAATTTTCACGTGGATCCTTTATTTTGTTTTTTCGAATTACATATAGCCTATATTCATCAGGGATAATGTAGGATTCTAATAGTAAAATACTTTTTCAAATCGGTCCGTAGTTATGGAGCCTATTCAATTCAAACAAACAAAATATCAAATCTTTCCTCTTAAAAATTTGTATAGAAAATCGTCCTTAAGCTCATCAGAGCTCATCAGATTAGACGTTAAACCTTAATATTACTAATAGAAAGAAGTAATTGAAAATACCAATTACATTTTTTAAGTTGTTCATATGGGCATTTTACTTACTTACATACAAATTATTACTTAAATACAAATTATTAAAACTTTCATTTGTCAATAATGACATTAAACAAATAATATTAATTTAAAATAGAGAAGGCCGCCTACCGACCGATTCTACTAAAGATTATATTACTTCTAAAATTGAATCAATACAAACTTTTTCTCATAGCTCACTCAAGACACTTACAAACTAATTTCGTCCATCTTTGAAATTTCTATCAATTAAACGGATTGCTTTAGAAGGCTTCAGATTGTAGTGGTTTAATAAAACGATAATTTTATTTATAACCAAGGTAAAATAAAATTGGATTTCTATTTATAAACTCTTGGAGACAGGACTTGAAGACTAATGCCCGTTAAAATACTCGATTTATCAAAATTTTGTCCAAAATTCGCAATTTACCAATTTCTAGTATTCAGGAATTGCGAAATATCCATATTTGACACGCAAACAATTACTGCAAATACTTATGTAAAATGTCCTGCAAACAATGCTGGAAATAATTATTACTTCAAATACCTTGTCTTCAGCCGTAAATATTTTTGCCTTATGTTTGTGTATCCATAGAGGTTTAACGATCTTGTTAAACCATGGATTGAGGTGTGCCAAATTAGTCATGAGTCAAAAATTCATTTTAGTTGCTTCAAATGGAAAATTTGTCAGACATGTGACAAAAAATATCTACTGTTTTATGTGATAATCAGGAATGATGCAAAACCATATAAAAAGCAAAGTCTTTGTAAATCAGAATTATGTGACACGATGGTTCTACATCAGTCCAACAAACCTACAAATGAACAATAATTATTTTTAGAAGCGAAATAAACAATATTCAAAGCGCAATATTGTATAACTAAAAAACTGCAAAACTGCAATCAAGACAAAATTTACAAGCCAAATTCTTCGGCAAAAATCTGGGTTAAGTCCGTATAATTGTGAGTCAGAGCAGATATCTGGTTCAGTGCCGGCTTAGAATTTTGGTGATTCTATCTGACGAAATTCATTTACATTTCAAATGATTTTGTTATAACATAAACTATTTACAAATTCAACACAGAATGTGTTATTTCGTGTATTATGTGATCGTTTTTGATTATTTTTAGGGTTGCGTACCCCAAGGATAAAACCTTATAAAGCCTCCGTTGTCCGTCCATCTGTCACAGGGTAATGTCTTAAACCGTAATGTAGATATTTGAGTTTTTACAGAGTATGTATAACAGTGGCCGCTATAAAAAATACTAAAAATAAAAAAATCTTGAAAATAAATGGGATCGCCATGCAACAAACCGCTATTTTTCGACGTGTTTCCCTTTATCTTTTGGGCCCTTATAGGTAAACAGTTCAAGTTCACAATACATTTACTTCTATAACCGCAATGATTTAAAATACTAAAATAAAAGTAAATGAAAACTTGGATTTAGATTTGGATACGGAATCCTCCGCGTGCGAGTTCGACGCGCACCTGTCCATTTATTTTATTATTATGAGAATAATCTCGAGGTTATCGTTAACTCATTACTATTCTACCGATCGACACATGTCTCCTTTCAGCATAAAGAGGGTGAAGGTTACATGTAACAGAAATATACATGTTAGTATATGTATTACCGAACAATATATTAGTACGTTATTGCAACCAAAAAGATTTCATATCGGCACGTATCAGGGTCTCTAACCAGAAATTTGTTCAAAATTACAAAATCAAAAATGCAGTAAATATTTTTATAGTCATTCATTGCTAAGCTGTTTTTGAGCAAAAAACTAAAGACTAATAATAACTGAAATTTGCATATGAATTATTTATAATAGCAGTAATGCCCAAATTGGCGAAACTTGGCTTCTCGATCCAGGGCACCAAGGTTTAAATGAAACTTGGATTCCTTAAAAATCCTTAAAAGTTCCCAAAGCTGTGCGAAGACTATCAATACGGAATTAGCTAGCGTATGTGCCTAGCAGTAGGACAGCAATGGATTGACGGCAATATTAATTATAGGTACAACGTATCTGAATTATCTACATCATCGCAACCCATTACTGTCCCACTACTGGACACAGGTCTAGTCTCAGAATGAGAAAGATTAGGCCATAGTCATCACGCTGGTCTTACATATCTATACATCTATAAAAGTCAATTTTATCGTAACATAGAAAAAGTTCAATTTCACAAGTCCAATGCTTCTTTTTATCAGGGTTAATAACTACCGTCGAAAAATTCGAAAATTCAGCACTACACAAAGATTGGAATTCTCCGGACATTGAGTGCACACAACATGCTCCAGTTTTATCTCCTTTGAATAAAATCGATAGAAACTTTCTGAAAGGGGAAGTATCATTTTCGAGATGCTTTGCTAATGGGAATTTGACCATAATATTTATAGAACTAAATAACAAAATAAATCGAATATTTAGATTTATATTAGATTGAACATTGAATTTATTTGAACGTCACGTAAACTATACCGGGTGAATTTTTCAAGCCTTCAGGGCAAATCCGAAACTATTAGTTAAAAAATTCCCTGTGCCGATGAATTCAGCATTTTTCGCTAATCTATATAGTTTCGGATTTCGCGCTGAATACCATCGGTTTATTTGAAAAATTTACCCCGTATAAAGCTTCCATAGCTGTCAAAACAAATAAAATTGGTTAACAGAAAAAAGCGAAAGGTATTTTAACGATAAAGTATTAAGGTTTTTAAGCCAGTTCCAAGAATTGGGACAAATACCAATAGATTTATTTTTGCGTCTAAGAATCAATTAGGTTTTTCAATGTGTGATCGTTTGCTGGGTATGATAAGATAGATTTACTTTTATGAGGCATTCCGAGTCCCTTAGGTCTTCTTTAGGATCCTTTATCTTTTATCCCTTATGATAGCAACTCATTTTGATTCCATCACTTCACATAATAATAACCTATAAAGTCACATCTGGGGAATTGCCCACTTTCAACGAGCTTTTGCCTTTTATTATATAACGGCTACTAATAAGTACATTGCGGGTACTCATACGGGTACTAATAAGTACAGTTATTTACTCATTCAGTACCATTATTTTTGGGGCAAAAAGCAGTGATAGCCTAGTGGTTAAGAAACGCGGCCTCTCATTCGAGGGGTCCGAGGTTCAAACCTCTGGCACC
>DWIJ01000605.1:0-10717 GCA_018248315.1 Chioides albofasciatus
ATCTGCCTTTACTAATAACACTATTATATTATATTTAATATTATGTTTGTATGCATGTATTCCTACTGATAAACTGATCTCTAAATATCACTGATACGCAGTAGCATATAAATAAAATAAGCACTTTGTAAACTAGCTTTTCTTTTAGTTTCTCAATCTCTTGATTTTTTCAAGCAGTTTAAAAACCCAGACACGTGCCACCCCTACCTGAACTGCAGTTGTATTTTGTATGACTAACAAAATTGAGCCAATATCCATCCAGACAACTTCAGAGCCAATCTACGAATTGGACTCTCACTAACAGAATTTTTATTACAAGCGGATCACCGCAAGCAAGGAAACCATGATAGGAAATTTAAGTATGAACGACTTCGCTAAGTGCAATAGACAACACAGCAATATGCGGAAAATTTTTTTCGAGTCAGATTCTATTTAGATTGATAGCTTACTATAAATATTCGAGTTCATATAAAAACGACAAGAAACTATTTATTTACATTATTTCACGTTACAACGATACATATGAAAAATAACTATTTTTTGTTTTATCCATGGCTATCACGGAATGGATTATAGGAGACTGAGAGAGAAAAGTTAATAGATATAGTGCGATTAGATATGTATAATTGTTTAACTAAATTGGAGCTTATATTCAGTATGGACATGTTTTAGGCGACCTCATGAAAGTTATAGAATAAAAAGTGGAATTTCCAGAATGTATAACTGAGTAGGTTTGGTTGCGTATCAATAAAACGTAGGACTATTTACAAAGTGTCTATTTTAGTGCTTCACAATTAGATCGTGATAAGCATCGCATATAAATATCGTCACGTCGCCTGAATACCGAACCACAAGGAGCTTCATAGTGAAAAGTTACTGTCGGGTATTAGAGAATGGCGTAAGTGACAAATGAATGAATTCCTTATTATTAGTAAATTAATTATAGGTAGGTAATTAATACATTTTGAAGTGTAACATTATAGTTCTCACATAATAAGAATTTCATTAGTGATGTCTTTAGTGGATCAAAAGGTATGTACTGTCTTTCTAGCAATAGTCATAGAAACAGACGGAACTAAAACGAAATATTTGAAAATCTTAAACAGTTTCTTACATCCACTGCAAACAATAACAATCAATTCGGACAACCAACATACAATTTTAAGCCATAAGGATGTATAAAAGAAAGTAGTTCTGTTTCAATATAGAAGTCAAGCAGGCGTGTCTAGGTGTCAGGTGTTTGCCCTTGAGACATTGCTACAGTAACCATTGTTGTGTCGGTTTCAAGGACTACCATGTAGACTTTGTTTATAGACTCTATAGACTTAGACATCGTGCCTATTCAAGATTTCACATAACTTAGTAGTCTACGTACATTCGAAAGATAAACCTTAAAGATTGCTAGGTATACGATAGTCACGTTCGTGTCCTTATGTGTCGTGAGATATTGCTACCTATTCAACAACGATACATTATTTATTATTGAAGTTAAGTAAGGAATACAACGTTGCATTTTTTCAAGCGGTTTTTGCAATTTCAATGTCAATCGCTTAATATTACACTTATGTGTTCATTAAAATAAGTAATAAACTTGATGAAATTTATAAATTCACACTTTTAGACTCGTTTACAGCAATTACGATCTATGTTTTTATATATTACGTATGTAAATGCATTAGAATTTTGAAAACTCGTAAGTCATCTTAACTGTGTTCAGTTTTAATGCTTGCTGGTGTCCATTGACATCTTTAAACGATACAGAATAAAACAATAGGCCTAAAAGCGATACTACAGATGCATTTTTAGCCCTGAGAACAAATTGAGATCTTTCTAACCACACTGAAACAGACATAAAAGTTATTCAAACTAGAAAACAGCTGCGTAAATGCTGCTTCAAAATACCACAAATAAACGGTATTGTAATCGGAGCACGAAGTTATATCACATTGAGGGATCCAATTGAAACTACTATACCTTTTTATTTTGTGCTACTAAAAATAAGAACCTATATAACAATAATGTGTGTCTATTATCTCCTACTTAAGTAATTTGTAATATAAATTACCAAACAATAAGCATAATGCAAGGAGTCAATTTATGTGATTTCAAACTTCAAACAGTAGGTAACTATTAGGCTCCATTCATAAACTGATTGATGTTTGATAATAAACATAATAATTTAATGTAGCGCGACTTGCTTCTGACTGATTTAATAGCATCATTGTTAGTAACTATCGCGTTTGATGATAAACAAATCATGTAGTTATTGTTGCGAATTTGATCTCTAATTGTTGTTACGATCACTATGATAATGGTAATCGATTTCCGTTTGTCATTTGGGACCCACGATCTGATTTGGAAGGAGCGCCAAAATGTAATAATTTTGTTGCAATTACGTAGGTAAGCACACGGAAGTTATTATCATTTAAGACTTGTTGCAAAATTTCACGTTTGGCTCTGCACTCTTTTTTAATTATTATGTTTGCAATTTTATCCATTCATGCATTAATAATTCAACCAAAAAACAAACGCTGGTTTTTAGCTCATTAATCGATCTTCTACGTAAGCTAAAATTTTAATTTACGTCAATGTTTTTATTATCTATCGCACTTATATATACTTTTCACACATGTTTCTTTAAATTGTTTTTCGTGTGTGTATTATCTGCTAATGTTGGTAGTAAGAATATGACATTGACATCAATTTATGGATATTAAGCGATGATAGGGAAATTTACTTTATACTTTACTGAATTTACAGAAATAGAATATTGCAACATTTTCATTCGCGTTAGCTATTTGCAAGCATTAAATATGATATTTTTTATTTATGATATCATCATCATCACCTAAGTGGGTACATGCATTTACTTTATCATGAAGCGTAACTACTACAAGTGTAAATGAGTGTACATTTACACTTGTAATAGTTACGCTTCATGATAAAGTAAAATTGTATCTTTTGCTTAATGTCTAACACGTCCCTCCCATTCTATTTATCCTCAAATCCAAAGAACTTCAAAAAACTTACCACAATATATAGTTTCAATATGGTCGTTGACCGTTATTCAAACACATAAAACAAAGTTAATACCTACGCACAATCGTTCAATGATAGCATTGAGTCGTATTGACCTTGATTGACAAGTTCAAGTTCAGGCTTTGGTTCAGTCACACATGCTTCGCTACTGTCTCGCGTATGTGCAAAACATTTGTTTGATTTATTCGTGCTAAGTAATTAATGTTTGTTTCTTTAACGACGATTACGAGTAAAACTAATCTACTTATAAACGATCCGTCGCCAATTGTAGCAACTTTTACTTCAAACACTATTACTGCTATACATTTGTGTGTACTTCATTAAATTACATTAATGTAACTTACCAGATTAAACGTTGGAATCGAAAAAAAATAACGATCGATCGAATTGAATTCGTAATGCGGCGCAAAAATCTTCACAACCTCCGTCTTATCTCATCTCGATTATATCTCTAAGTCATTGTTAATACAGACCACAAAAGGCTAGAGCGTATTCAATATACTGTGGACTTATGATTGGTGTGGGCGCGATAGGATTTGTGAAGACGTGACAATTGTGCCGGGACGCCGACGCCGTGACGCGCCGTGAGAGCCGTGACCTCATCATTGTGAATTACTAATTTATTAGCTCCAGGACAGACTATAATTCCATACTTATCGGTGTAAAAAGAAAATGGAAGTTTCTTTACAACTTGTCTAGCCGTAATACGATATCTGTAGACATGAAAATTGTATTGGAGACAGGCACCAACGAGGCGCAAGTGACGTGACGTCACTACGAAACACTGAAATGATATCAATTTCATTTTAGTGTGCGCTATACTTATATTGGGTAAATGGAAAACTTATAGTGAAATAAACCTCATTGTTATACAAGCAAGCATACTATATCATAGTAAAGTTGGTGACGGTTGCACTGAGCTCAAAATATTTTTAAAGTTTCTAACATCCCTTCGATCTCGCATCTTTTACTGTCCAAAGACGTGACTAGAGAAAAACTCATCAAATAGAAATAATTCTAAAGTAACACCAATATGAAAGGTATTTTTTCTCCAGAGGTCTCCGCAAGATTAGGCTTTAGAACACAAGTTAGTTGGTTGATAGAATTTGAATGTTTACCGTGTTTAAATTCAAAGATCAGTGTATAGCAGTACATGTTATTGAGTTGTGGCTTTAGACCATAATTACATTACAAATCACCAATCTAAGACAAAAGGTCTGTTTCCTTAGCAGAACTGACATTTTGCTCATACAGAAATAGCCTTAACCCGATTTTCCTGTATTAGCCTAACAGAGTCATCCTGTTTTATCCGTTCTGGCGGAAAAAGACAATTCGCAAGAAATTGGCTGGTGTCGGTCTCGGTGCAACAATACAAGCAAGATTAATACTAAAATGTTTACTTCTAGAAATTTTAGTTTAACGTATTAAAAATGTGACTGCGAATCTTAACAGGATAGATATTAATTATCCACACTTGCTTTTCGGGGGTTTAAAGTTATGTGTATATAAGAATCAAGGTTCTCAAGGGTGTACGAAGTCTACCCATACACACTTGGCCAGCGCGTTGAACTATGGCCTAAACTACTGTTACTCTGAGACAGTGGACCCGTGCCCAACAGTGGGACAATAAAGGGTTGCGAACGACTACAGCATTTGCGTTACAATTTAAATAGATGACATAATAGCAGCTACTGTAATAAATAATTCAAGATAAGCTAATTCACACTTAATTGCCACGTTCATGCATCATTTACATACAAACGCTTCCTAATCATAAGCTATGTTGTAGCATAATTTCGTACATCTTCATCAAATCCACCTAATTCAACCGAAGTAATAATTCTAGGTATTAGTTTAGCAAATTATTTTTATGGGTATCATCAAAGCCAATTTTTCAGGATCATTAATTTATAAAGTGCCATAACCACAATAATTGTGATCTATTTTTGGTTCATTCTACACGCGTTCGCCGAATAACGAGATAATTCAGTTGTACCTACGTTATTGCTTGTTACCCTACATTTCTCAGAAACGTTTCTCGTAGCCAACCTCTAATTGCGTTCAGCAAAAACACGTTATTGACAATGAGATTGTTATGAGCAATCCGTTGAGTAACATCGACTTTTGGGTTCTGAGTCATGTTTTCGATGCAATTACAGGGACCTAGGTCCCTGTCCTCACTTTAAAGTAGGTTAGGTACTCAGAATTTGTACCAAAATAAGGAAAATTACATCAAACACTTACACACAAGTAATTATTGGTAAATCTATTATTAAACAATTACGTTGAGAGGATAATAAAACCACTAAGAACATTTAAAAATATTTTTTTGAGACTATGCAATCCACATGTAATGTGACCCATGTTACTCTTTGACGCTGCGCCTATCTATTACTAATTTCTTATAGAAACGACGCTTTACTTGAAGCAGATCACAAATGCATTGCAACTCCAAAGGACTAAGTTGGTCGCCTTATAAATATGTAAGTCATCCGGTATCTACACCCTACCGAAACGCAACAACCGCTTCACTTGCGTGAAGCAGTTTTTGAACTGTAGTTTTACCACCTTTCAAGAGCAACTAGCATGAAGAAAATACTGAAAGGTGTCTAATGTTATTAATAGTAACATATTGGTTACCGTTATGATAAAAACTAAACACAACGAAGATTACAAAGCATTCGAGCATCATGATGTTAACAATATTGTCACAACAGCTCAAGATGTAATCTGCAATCAGCATAATTAATGAGTCGGTTCTGAAACGGTTGACCTGTTTTGCACTAGTTGAGTAGACAAGCGCAAAAAATGTAAAATGAGATGATTTATCAGTGTCCCACATTGAACTGGTTTTGGCAATTACGAATATGAACATACATGTGTAGTACAGTAACTACAGCTCCTGACATTAAATCTGTTGCTTCTTAAACACTTCGTGACAGTCCAAGGCGACGAAGTGTGCGACTTAAAACTTTAGGGTTGCCAAAATTATCCTTTTTAAAACATGAATTTGTACAATAATTAGATACGTATGTGTTATATTTTATGTCTATTTAAACTTAAGGGTCGTAATACTGCGCTGGCCTAATAGAAGGCTGCAGAGGATATATATTCTAGATTCTAGTCCATGTCTAAATTTGTGCAAATTTGAACGTGCAACTGCAAACTAGTCTACCAGACGGCAAGCGATAGCTGTCACTCATGGACATTTGTAGAGTCAAAATATTTTTTATCTCAGAAGAGGAGTATAAAATATTAAACAACAAGACCAGGTACCTACATTGCGGAAATTGTACTCCACATGTTTGTATCAAACAAGACCAATATGCCTATCACTAGACTTTCTGTCCTCTGAAGACATCTGCAGCTCAACCGCATAAAGGATATCGAACAAGCACATTTGTTGGCGCCTGCCACGAGTGTTGGGAGCACGACAAAAAGTCAATTCGTCGTATCATTTTTACAGCTGCACTCACGCTTCACGATTTATCGCCGATGCATGGCAAAACGTTGGCCCTTATTGATATTCCGTGTGCACCGGCTCAAAATTGTCATTACAGATTCACTGGCGCATAATGATTTCAAAGTACACGTATTATGGGAATGTGATATAAAGAATAACAAGAAAATGTCAAGATTATCCACTAGAACGGCATCGATTATTGACTTTGTGTAGGTAATATTGAATAGGTGTTATTTGTGTTGCGGTTTCGTATGAACGTCGGAAACTGTTATTAGAATTAAATTAAAATTTGATTACATAAGTAGTTAAGTACCTTTGTAAGTGGATTTGTTTATCGTTGCAAATTTATTTGTAGCTGAGATTAATCACATTACATACAATTAATTTGTATTGATTTCCTTTATTATATGAAGAACAATTATTAAGTAATTGTGACTAAATGAACAAATTAAATTTTATTTTGTTCATTATGAGGGTAAGACATAAGTGCATCGACATTCGTTTCATAGGGTTCAAGTTGGCGAAAATTTTGTTGCAGCAAAAATATTTTATAACCGCATCCATAACGGAACATTCGTCAAATTAGATCTCTTATTTAATTATGCTAATAAGCCGTTAGGTTTATAAATCCATTGATTAGCCAAACAAGGATCACGAGCACTAATTGTCACTCTCATAAATCAAATATGGACGTCCGTTCACGAAATTAACGGAACCGGTACACGATAGATCCGACTGATGATGTAGACAGATAATAAAGAGGTTCATTTGCGTATTTGCCTACGCGATTTGAATTAAAAATGTTTAACTGACCTGTATAAAAAAATCCTTTAAGGCACTACAATTGGAATTCACAACACTAGAACACTTTCTGTCCACTGCTATTTTTATTGTTTTTATGTTACTTTATTAAACTTAAAAGTTACAAACAGTTTTATTCGAAAACATCGATACATCGCATGTTATGCGAGCGGGGAACGACCGCTTCAAGCGACCAACACAGCCATCTCAGCACGCGGCATGCGCCCGAATGAATTGAAATTGAATGAATAGCCGTTGCGGTTGCGATATCGGACCAAGCAACTGGTGTTGAAGGAACAATAAGGAAAGAATCCGAGATGTAGTCCGTCCATCAAACTTGCTTTATACCTACTATATTCCTTATCTTCTAGTATATAAATTCTTTATTTTTTTTTAAAGAAACTGCCATTTTCCTATCATAATTATATATTTTTATTTGCATGTATTTTCTTTATGTGTTGTTAGTTAAGTACCTACTGAACTTAATAAGATGAGGCCTTTACATGATTTAGAGCATGATTTAATAGAAAATCGAATAGGAATTTTTGCTGCAAATTTTCACCATACAAATAAAACGCGAGCCGAGTCGCGTAACGAAGCTAGTAGGTACATATACAATTTAGATAATTAATCTGTAAATAAATAAAACGCTGCTCATTAAAGGTTAAAGATTAACAACCGATACTTACTTATCTATTCACCTCTAAAAGTGAAAACGAATAGTTGTATTGTTTACAGATGATTAAAGTTTAGAAACGGTTTTAAAACTAGGTAAGAAATTGTAAAACTGGATTAAGAAATTATTTTACAACATACATCACATACTGTTATGTATGTTTGCAGTGCAGATATCTGGCATATGTTATTGGTAACAAGTACATTTTATCTAACACTAGTACCTACTATCGCGATCATATTGAGTAAAGTATATTGAGATTTTATCTATAAAGCGTACAAATTAAGCGAGATGATTATCCTACCTTTAGATATTAGATAAAATACGATAACATCATAAGCCTTTATCTCTTAAATGTCGCCTGAGGCAGTAAGCCGGAGTAGGTTCGCACCTATCTTCCTACTTCCTATTGATTTTGCTGGCTTTCATTGCAGGCGAAAGCGATTTTGACTACAATAATAAGACAAAGGTTAGGTGAGAAAAATTCGCTTTTAACTTACTAGAAATTTAGGATAACTTAATGATAATCCAAAAATTGTGTGGAAAGGCAGAGATTTTAATATAGGTAAGGCGTTGCTATTTAGTTTTTGCAGCCAAAGGCGCATTTGTTAAAATAACTTCGGGAAGGGCTCATGCCCTAGTTGAGGACAATCTTAAATGTCCATAAGCAGAAGTGGGCACTTCAAATCAAGTGGACTGCAAGCTTGTATGCTCCTTACATGTATTCACATCCCACTTGGCCAAGGTAATGGATTATGGGTTAAACCTTTCACATTAAGAGAGAAGTACCCAGAAATCAGTAATGGATTGATAATGAGGTTAGAAATTTACTCATAAATGGATTTAGGACGTATTGATAACCGCAAAGGTTTAACGGTTCCTGCATGTAACAATAGCGCACTTGTATGAGCTGGTACTGGATCAGATGAGATGGTTATCGGAGACTGTGTCCGGGTAGGTCACGGGCGATAATCGTTTGCACGAGAAATGAGCTTTCCTTATCGTGCCAATACATTATTGTAGTTCAACGATACGCGAATATGCTTTCTATTTAACTGCCAACTGTGTCGTTGTGGTTGGATTTGCCAAGGGAATAATAAACGAGCTAGTCTCACGGATAATTTTATATTAGGATATGGTAATAAAGATTTAGACTAAAATAAACAAATCTCTAGATCTCCATTTATTTTTCTATTATGTTACATTAAATACCTAGGTACCTGCTACTTAGGAATTATATTTGCTAGAAATAAAATAAATAACTAAAACTTATTTTATTAAATTTCAATATCCACATAACTTTGGTAACGACTTGAGTTTATGTGTAATTTTCGGCAAAATTTTAATTTAAAGGTGAAAACGATTACGAGTTTCGTGTTTTAAATGTTGTTCAAAGACGTTAAACAAGTTCCCGGCCTTGAAGGTCTATTTCCATGTTACATTATCATGTAAACAGGACACATGCCGATAGGTATTAAATAATTACTTTGCGTAATCGATAAAGTTAGCTCGAATACCTATGGTCAGCATTATCAGAAATATTTTTCATAGGTAGTAGCAGCCTTTGATTTTTGATTTATTTCTTCACTCATTATAGTAGTGTAGCCAGAGCCAGAGGGCTAATGAAGAAGCGGCGGTGCCTATTATTTACAGAATAAAAGGAACAATTTTTTCCGACAAGGATTTTAAGCGATTATTTCCGAGAAATACTATTATTTTAATGAAGAATGGAGTAATTAGTTACCTGCACGTATTGTCCGTTAAAATACGAAATTGACTATAAAAAAAATAATTTGTAGAAATTTGGTATTTTTTTATCTAAACTGCTGGGGGGCATTTTTGTGTTTTTGACCCGAGGAATTCTCCCAAATCCGCCACTGTGTCCAGCGCTGTTGCGTACATTTGCACTAGGAGATTCCATTCCCTAGCGATTCATTTGTATCTCACTCGCTTTTCTGCGCTTCGTAGAGCACGTAGGCAATAGATTGTTTTAATTGGAAAACAGTCGTTAAACTTCGACGTAGGTCCCACTGGTATTGAAAGCATGCACAATTTACATGTGCCACCTACGCAACCTATCTAACTGTAAATGGTCATTGACAGATCTATCGCCCATTGACTACAGATGTCAATTACATTTTGAACTCCACGCAACTTTTGAGGCAGGTGTAGTCACAGTCTGAAAGGCGAGGGGGGGGGGGGTCAGTCATGCGCCATCTCAAAAAACGTCGACCGACCTTTAACAAAATGAAGGAGGTGCGATATGCACTGTAATATACGTACAGATGTCCGTCACTTTCCCAACGAAATGGCAAATGACCAACTGTGACTTGGTCCCTTTCTTCACTAATCAGCATAGAGCACGGTGGTACAACAGTATGCACCATTTCTCCCTCAGCCGTGTGGAGGAACCTGTGACTATCAGTGGGCATATCTAGTAATTACAATACATTAGATGAATTTAACGACACCTCATATATTCCAATCAGTCCTGCTATTTGGCCTGGAGGGATGTTAAAGAATGAAACATACGCATATTCGTTCGAAAAACATTACCGACGTTTTGACGACCCGCGTGGCGGAGCGGTCACCATACCGGTCTGACGCGCAAAGGATCCTGGGTTCGATCCCTGGCCAGACTGATATCTAAATGATGAATTTAGATTTCTGTTTCTGAGTCTGGGTGTTTGTGTATTTGTCTTGTGTGTGTCCATGGCACCCACTATACAGAGAATCCT
>DWIJ01000606.1:0-10711 GCA_018248315.1 Chioides albofasciatus
CCGATTGAAGGTTAAAAAATATTTGATATCAAAATTAAGTATGTTAAAAATATATGTAATACCTAATATTTTAATACTTGCTAGGTACCTTATTTTCCTTACAAGATTGTTGCATGAGTAACTATCGATCCATAATTTTGTAATTCTTTGTCGAATAACAATAACCGCATGAGGCCTATTTTTAGATCCTCAGTAATACTCTTTTGTGACTCACGGCAGTAGTAAAAGGTCTAAATGTGATTTCGATTCGGCCACAAAAAGGTGATATGAGCCCAACCAGAAGGCAATATGGTCGTTTTCAACTTGTAAATTCCCGAGGGAATTATTTTATATGGTAATAAATAATAATGGATCTTCTTTGGCCTTGGAGAAATTAGTCAGCGTCTCGACGCAGTAAATTGTGAGTTTATGCTGTAGTGTGACAGACAAATACCTACGTAGGGAAGGCATTAGTGAAGAAAAATTGTAGAAAGTTATTTCGAAAGTGCAAACGACAACCGCTGAGCGCCTGAACGCTTAGGGTAAGTTCTATGAAATGTCTGCAGCATTTGCTAACTTAAGCCGATTTAGGTGTTATTTATTGCAGCACCTTACAATAACCATAAAACTTTTTTTTTCATCCTCACAGTTTGTATGTGCTCGAACCTAATATATGGTATGTATGTTCTGGATTACCATCCTGACAATAACTATAAAAGTCAAAGGCCAAATTGAAGTGACGATTTCACATCATTCCAGAAAATGTAGAATCAGCAAAGAAATTCGTAAGCATACTTTCGTAATCTTAGCAGCAGGCTTTCAAAGATACAGTGAAGATATTTTCATTGCGAATTCACAATTTCTATCTTCTGAAGCAATAAAGTTCCTGGACGGAGGCCAAACACATCTAAAATGTAACAACGTATTGAATAAAGTATGTCCCGGGGCGAATTTCCCACGAACTTGAGCATGGGAGGTCAGAGCGCGTTTGTAATACATCTCGTGTTTTCAGTATTCATGGAAATTGTGTTTTGGGAACCGTAAGTATGTTTCTAGCTAAAGATTGACCATCTTTAGTTTTGTACATAATATATTCCAGATCTCAAGCATCAAGGACTTTAATGTTTGTAAAATTGTATAGACATTATGAAGACTTATTACATATAAGTCTTACAGAATAGCTTTACAGGTGTGTGACCTTTACCAGGTCACACTTGGTCAGTGGAAACTACTAGGGCCCAAACTCATTTAATTTTGAAGGAAGTCGCAAAAAGTGTTCAATAGTGCTACCGCTACAGTAGGTTATAATTATAATAAGGATAGTATTAAATATGAGCAGGAAGTAACATGGATGTGTAGTTGTTTATTTAAATTAAAACTAGTCATCTGACACGGCGATACTGTTAGAAAGAGGATATAATCAGAAATAACATTTAACAGGAGATTAACCTTTTGTACTCACTCGATTTCTCTAGATTAACGCCGGACATGAAAAAAGTGTAAAAAAAAACAGTTTTGCTCAATTTACCCTTTCCCATTTCGAGCCCATTGTGAAGACGTTCGTCATTCCTCATTAATTTCAGTAAAAAATAGTGGCGTACATGACAAGACAAAATGCAACCGTCAATAGCGATCGACAGCTGTATCGAAGCGAAACCTTGATGGATTTCTTTCTTACGTATATCTTATAAACTCATCCGAAAAGTAAGCGTTCAATTCGTTAAGATTTTCACGGAATTACAATCCATAAGTCATTTAATCTTTAGAGCTTATTTCGTATGATGCCGTCACTTAACCTGATGCTGACTGCGTTTCCCATGGTACAAGCGTAAGACATTCGATGAACGTCACTGAAGTTTTTGCGCATCTGCAAGTCTTACATATTTGGGGTTACCTTCGTTTTATTAATTTCTCATTCGGCCCTTATTGGAGAGCCTCATTGTTTGTGCTGCCTACAAAAAAAACTTGTATGCGTAAGAAGATTACAATCGATCACTGTAAAGCGATTTTAAATGTTTGTATAATATATTACCCGTTAAATATGCATGCGTACGACATGCCAGCAAAAAGTCATAGTCCTTGTAAAGATAATTGTTCGGGCTGCATATAATGATATTACGGAGAATTGGGTTGGACTCTACATAATAAGAGTGAATAAAGAATCTCTTTATGGTTGACTCACTGGAACTCATCGAAAAGCAAATCAATGATTATGGCTAAATACATGGCGAAGAAAGGGTAATAAATGGATGAATACACTATACACATTAAGATGAAAATTAATACAAATTAAGATGAACTCTAAATCGTTTTACTGTGGCAGCATTCATAATGGCATGTCGGAAATACTCTTCGAAATATTAAAATCCTTGTGCACTTTGTAAAGATGATACAGCATATACACATGAACCAGAATTACGAAAGTGTAGCTAAACAGTTCCCCTATCGATGATTGATTTCCTTGTGTCTTAGAATGAGGACAAACGACACATTTTCCACATTCGCATCGTTAAGGCGCAATGAAATAGAAACAATGAGTCGTGAAAAAGAGAATAAGCCGATGGGCGCAAATTCAAAGCTGCGCAGGCGCAGGTGGGAATCAGGAAGGCGGCAATTTGTAGCCGATGTTAATTATGGGCTTAATGGCTCAATTGCTTTCGATCACCGTCATTAGCCGACATGTTACACGTCCATTCATTACAGTTAGGTACCACAATCATGGTCATTCATTCATTCGCCGGAATCTGGAAAATGAAAATGCGTGTGAAAAATTAGATAAGAATGATTATTATATTGTGATTGATATTATCTTGTCGAAAGACTTTAGATACTGTTACAAATATTGTTTCCTTGAGTTCCAAAATTTTCCAATGTGGTTTGACGTCTCTATCATAAACAAGTATATTTTGGTACTTTTAAAACGCTCCAGTCTTTTTATTTTTTGCTTTAGCTGCATATACAACATTTTCTATACGTGTGTTTGATCACGATCTAGGTCTCTCGTGACAAAGCTGCTCCAAAGTCGTGTTTCTCGTTTACCGAAGCAACTAGTTTTAAGGATATCTTTTTTGTTGCCATACAGCGTCAAAAACATCATGCGTTTAAGCGTTAATATAGCAACGATCTATAATTATGTTCGGAAGGATACTTGCTCCACAGGCATATAAAGTCGATGATTTGTCTCGTAAATTGTAATTTGCGTTGAGTATTGGCACTCCGGGCAGGTTATTATTTTATTGACGACTAGTAATCATGCGTCGAATTGGCTGCTTGGACCAACCTTTTCACAGCACATTGTGAGATGAAAATTATTTAATGGTTTTAAAGTATGGTTATTTTCTACAATCTGTTCCACCGGACGGTGCAAAGTGGTCGTCCTTGGAAGTTGCTATATCAGACATTGTCGTGAAGATCGGACTGGGATAAGACAATTGGATTCACACGATAAAGTCAATCAAGAAATAATTGGTGAGGTCATTTTTAATAATTCTCGTGCAGTAGGTATACACGAAATCAGTCGACATATGTATTGAAGTTGACCATGATAATACACATGTAACAATTCAACCGGATAAAACAATACCGTTAACACAACTATCAATATCTTCATAAAAAGCGTATGAATTAATAACAATTCCATATGGATTCGATACGTAGAAGGAAGTCCGATATCGTATAAATTATTGACACGATGCACGGTTTCGTCTAACCGTATAGGAAGTTCCACAACAACTGTGCAATTTCACAGCGGACTGCTCCTGAATAATTGATATTATAATAACAGTGAAAGCTAATATTAAATTCTGTACATTGTCTTTTTGTGTTCGACTGGCACGACCTCGACCTCCCATGTTGATATTATCAACGCTCCCCCGTCAAATTTATTAATCATTTCAATGGCCCTCGTTCAGTTTATTCGTATTATGTGTAATAAGCGGTCATTTTCAATCGTTACGTAGTATACAATAGCAATGAGACAATCGTCACTTTAGTCACTTGTCCTTGTACTCTTCAATTGTATTAATTTGTATTCTCTAAATTAAGGTTTTCCTTTATAAATCATAATTATTTCTTTTTGACTTGTTTTAATTCTTAGACCATGTACTTGTACATAAAATATTAAATAAGTCGATGAGGTTTCACCGTTTGTATCCGGCTTTTTGTACCTTCAGAAATAAATCTACCAGAATGCATCGTCATAAAATATGAATTGCTAAAATCAATATTACCTATGCATGCATACGATTGCAACGCCTGCATTCCGGCATTCACCAACCTCATCTATTGGATGCGTGTACCTTGTCAGCATACTATTCGTTTTATCGTTTGTTCTTATGTTTGATATTATTTTGATTACTAACAAGAATCAAATATATCTTATGGTTACTTGATGGGTTATTAATAATTTGTTACTTTTCTTTTCACGTTGTTGAACAGCCATATGTGAATAATACGTACATAAACGATAGGTGATTTAAATATCACGATTTACGGACATCAACTGAATTGCCATAATACAGTGACACCCAGTTTTGGTTCATTTTTAAGCTTCGTGTATTTATGAGCTCTACTCATCAATGTCACTATATCCAGTTTTCTGCCACAACTGTGTTGCCAAGTTGGCAAAGAGAAACCGCAAACTTCTGCGAATTTACTATTCTCCGGCTATAAAGTATAAATAGATCTGTCTCTATCTGACAGAATTGCTGACTTGTTGTTTCTTGTTTAGTAAAGAGTTTTAACAGGATATACGTAATATGTGTTTGTAAGATCTTCCTTAAAATATATTTTTTTCTATTAAGTTAGAGTTGTGCCATAACTATGTATGTATTTCGGTCCAAGGTCGTATCTAAGCGTCAAACTCAAATTCAGGGGTATCTACGCACCTACTAAGTACTTCAAGCAAGAAGCTTCGAATGTTACGTGGGATTGACTAAAGGTGTCCATTGGAGTGACCCCATATTATCAGGTTTACTCGTTTGCTAATTCATTTTCTTAAAATATCAAATTGCACTTTTGAGATGTCATTCAAGAAAAAATTACTTATCGTAAGTAGCTGCCGATTGTGGTATACATGGTAATACATGGCGCGGAATGTCCTTTCAAGTTTAAAATAGCTACTGAATAGACCGTATACCTTGTGGCCAGCCTTTTTATAACAAAATGAGCGAAACATTCAAATGTCTCGGCGCTCGTAGGACTAAGGCTATCCTTTTATTAAGTCCATCTGATATTATTGCGGCTCGGCCGTTTCTCATAAAACACGGGTGATATGAAACTATTTTTAGTTCGCGCGATTAAAACAGAATTCTAACTTGTAATTAATAGGACTGAAATTAGATCTGCGGGGGCGTAAAAACTGATGTGCAGTTGTAAGCGAAACTAGTACGAGGTGCGTCTATATATACTGTTTTGTTGTGGAATTTTCATCTTTATTTTGTCGAGGATAAGCTTAAGTGTGGTTGAGGAGTTAAACTTGTTGTTTGTGCGATCTCGTCGCCCTGCCACTTGACAATTACTCATCAACGCGTCGCGGCGACTCGTTTTAATGAATTATTGACGCCAAGAATACTATGGAGTCATATGATGTATGGGTCTGTTCTATGTACTTTATTAGTTAATTAGTAACATGCAACCGAGTTTCGTATCTCGACTAATCTCGCTGGCAGCGTCTCGAGTGTTTACAAGTACATTGCCGAAGGAACCTTGATCTCATATGTATTCTAAAAGATTACATATTTATACTACTGTCTGTAATTCAATAGGAATAAAATATGGAGATCTTCAGAGGATAAATTTTGAAATTCCTTTTCTTAATGCTCATATAAATTATATAAGATGCGCCTGCGCAAAATTTAGGTTTATAAATCCACTGGTATTATGTGTGTGTTATCAGTTAATCAGAGCTATAATTTTATCAAGTACACAGTTATTATACAATGGTATGTTTACTATGTAGCACGCGTCGGTAGTTTTGTGAATACTAAAATATTACATACATCTTCCGTCCCGCGACCTTGGACGATATGAAAATAACACCACTTTATTGTCGCACATTAGACACAATTGTCCGATTGCTCCATCGTACTCGTGGCTTGTTGCGACGGACGGATAAGTACCTATTTTTCACAAATGGTCTTCTTAAGCCGACTGAATTTAAAAGATGGTCGGACTCTATTCTGGTTCGACCTCATCAGTATCTTCTGCCTTATAACTGACGTTGCTTAATTCTTTAGACCAGTTACGATCTTCCCAAAACGCAAATTTTCATGGACTTCCCATTCTACTTAGTTGCAACCTTCGTAATGTCCACTTGTAAACAAACCTTTCTCCACTACTGGGGCAGGCCTAATTATAGTACTGCCGCTGGCCATGCATATCAACACAGCGACCAGAGCTCAGCTGAAGATGATAAAAAGAAATCTTATTCATTAACTTCTTATATTAGCATTGTACCTAGTTTGTGACGTCCCCACCGAACATTCGCAATAGAATTTCAAAAACAGCAGTTTGTTTCAAGATGCTGCTGATTTAATACCGCACACAGTATATAAGGGCAGCCATTAACGACCGACTAAGCAGACTGCACGTCGATGCGCAACGTCCACAAAAAATCAAGATCAGTAAACAATTTGCAATCAAACATAAAAACTCATAGTCATTAGCAAGTGAGTTGGCGGCGGGGCACACAAAAAAACCTATTCACCGGCGTATTAAAATGCGAAATCACGCATGTGGTGGAGTGGATGCCCTTTCATCCTCTTTTTAAGTCCATTCGAGTGTAAAATTCGCGCGACTAATCACTCAATATTCCCTTTGTGTTCAGTGCCGTGCAACGCGTCCAAAACAAATGTCCCTCACTGTACGATATTTCTAAGCAAGTTAGTTTGTAAGGAACTGATAAGGAGGTTTTTTGATTGGTCCATAAGTACAATTTAGATGTTCCCTAATGTGCAATATTGTGATGGTTCTGATACTTGTGAAATTAATCGTCTGATTGGTCAAGGCATTGTTAGTTCTTTAATTTTGTTATATACTTTAAGTACGGTCGTGTCAGGAAATATTAGTAAAATTATTGGTAGACGTTGTACATTAACATTTTCTTTTGGCCAGGCTTTATTCGTTCTAGTAGTGCGAATCTATTGACATTGAAAATCGAGTCTAATACGACTTGGGCCACGTCATAAGCCATACAACGACATCAAACACTCTTATTAAAGTCACAACAGCTTTTTATTCATTTTCAACGGCGTCTATGTATGTAACTCACACACATGCACATATCGTATCGTGTTTTTGTACACTTGACAAGGATGACACGCAAGTTTCTAGACAGGTACGAGTTTAACTAGAATTACTTGGTTTTTGTGGCCACAAATTGTTATTTATGAAATTATTAGACCACCGGTCTTTCAATAATACAATAGATGATACATATACATAGGTATTCACGAGTCGAATGTATTTAGGTTGGTATGAAATACTGACGCAATAACTGGGTGATATACATATAAGTATAATTGAAGCATATGTTAGTCGGTGGTATTGCAGTCTTTAAAGGGATATTACTCTTTTAGGTTTATTTAAATCGAGTACCTAAAGGATATTTTTGTACCCGTTTTAGTTCTTTTAAAGTTAGCTATAAGGGACAGACGCAACATTGTCGGAACATCTTATTTATGTAAGATCCCTCCTTCAACTAAACAGGAAACATACCACATGACATATCTGGGACGCTTATGTAAGATACTATGGACGATCTTTATCTTAGAAACTACATAAGACTGACGAGTCCTAAATTTTGTATTCTCTGTCGTTTTGCGGTATTTCGGTACAATATAACAGAGTATTTTTATCGTTTCGAAAATACAAATAAAGTAAGAGTAATGTAGAAGGCCTGCTGTTGTTCTGCGGTTCGAAATATTTTTACGTTTATTATTTCAGTTACGTTAAAATTCGGGGAAAATCGTCATAAACTTTTCATATAAATGCGAAGTTCGGTTAGAGAGCATTCGCACGTCATAGATGTCATTCTCATTTGGAATAGATACCAGTGCTCAGCAGTGGAACTGCCAACAGAACGGAATTAAACTGACAATATGAACAGACGTTCACAATCTTACTTTAAATAGACCATAACAGATTGGTCCATCATCGCGTCCGCTGATCAAGTATGACGTAACACACACGTGCAAGCCACCACGTGTGCACCATGCGAGCACCCACTGTGAATGGGTGCCGATCGAACTGGTAATCGTATGCTAATGTATGTGCAAACTTAGATCGTGTTTACACCTTAGAGCTACACATCATACTGTAGGTGGGACGTATTCGCATCTCGTCCACTCATTCAAATATTGTACCAATTAACATACGTTTGCTATGTGTGCTCTGCACGTTTTTGACTAATGACTTGTCCATTGAGGATGTCGCTGTTTGTTTATTTATTTTCATATAGGTGGAAGAGTGTAGTATAGATCTGCCTGAACATATAGTCCTGCAGTTGAACATAAGGAAGTATTGCAGCAATTTGGATCAAATAGGTAGCAATAGCTTCACATAGTAGTTCGTATAATTCACAGCATTATGTCATATATTCATTTTGACAATTTGAAAACATTTTGAAAATTATAACATTAAAAATATTTTTTTGTTTTTCTGTTGAATAAACATTAGCAAATGTTTTTGTAAGTACATAAAACAAACCTTTTACAATTTATCGTGAAACTTTAGTGTGATTTGCTATTTATTCAAAACTTGTGAGGTGGCAGGGGTAAAATCTGGTCGATGCTGTGAGTAAAAAAATACCAGTTATGCTTTAGTATAAGTATGGAAAATACCCAATAAGGCCTAAAGTCATAATCGACTTATCCTTAAGTAACGCGCAGTTAGATCGCAACCCGGATCACGTTATGATGACACGTCTACAGGCTCAGGTAATCTAATATAGCGATGTGGCGCTATTTTTATCGTACCCAGGAAACCTTAAAGACTACACATTACTGCGCATGATTACTGTTTAATATATTACCTTCCATATGCATATGACTATATAATATCTTGGACTAACGAGCGAATATCAGTATATTCATATAGCGATACATCGCGATTTAGTATTTGAAGTAATTTCTTGTATATGAAATATTTAATTTATCCCTTACTAAGTAAGAAAGTCATAAAAAAAATTTGAGGTTGAAATTTTTTAGCATATAAAATATTTGACATTCAAGATATAAATAAAAATATTTCTTCAAAAAAATCGGTCAAAGCTCAACTTATAATCTGATTGACTGTGAAATAAATAAATGTTTCTTAATTGATAAGATGAATTCGATATTTATGCATAAAATCACTTAGCGTATTCGGGTCGGTCCCGTTACGTCGCTTTCGATTTGCCAACCGAAAAACCGTATGTCGCACGAATTTTTAGTTTCGTAAACATGAAAAAATTGCACGCCCATTTACAGAGGCGAGTATCGGTAACGGTGTTAAACAGGCAGTAATATTCCAAGGCTAATGAGGACTGAAGCCGTAAATTACAGCATAAGGCATGAGTGCATTAAAACAACTTGTTTTAACACCTCGGTAGGGTACCGCATGCCGTAATCGGCACTTCGCACCCGGTTTTACGGCTCCGGTGGCGCGTAAACACGTAATTACGGGTGCGAAATAAAAACGCGTCACATGAAATCATGCCGCACTGACAAGTGATAAGTTAAAAAACTTATATTTTGACACTACTTTTGTAAAATTAAAACATTTTGCCATCTGATAAGAAATTTAAGGTAGCCTTTTCAAGTGACCCAATCTAGATTCTTTTACCAAGAATCGACTACAGGCGGTCAGATAAGTAAAGTTCCTCAAGACTAGATCTTAAAGCATATGGGTAACCTAGATAGCACTGAATTAAAACACATGGTATAACAGTCTAGACAGTATGACATTACATATGAATTTTATGGTGACATAAAAACATTAAGTGATAGGTTCACTTAATGTTTTTATAATAACGAAGATTACAGAAGAAAAGTCGAAGAGATAACTCGCTACTTAAGAATGAGCTTACATTTACGGCTCATAAAAACTTGTTATAGCGGATCTTCAATTTAAAATGCAATTAAACATGGCGAGCAGCGATTAACCCGTTGTCAAGCAGAGCCGAACGAAAATGCCGCGGAAGTAGGAAATTTACCTGCATACTATTCTATGCTAATTTCGATAAGGACTAAGCACAGTATCTAAGCGATGATGAAGCGAAGATATTTTACATTTTAAAGCGTTCTTCTATTCTAATATTATCAAGAGGAAAGATTTGATTTTTTGTTTGGTTGTTTGAATTGAATGAACTCAGAAACTACAAGACTGATTTAAAAAAAATATTTTACCATTAGAATCCTACACTATCCCTGATAGGCTATATTCAATACGAGAAAAAATACGGATCCGCGTGAAAATTTCGATAGTGCAGCCACGGGTTCTGCTCGTTATATATAACAGTAATATGCAAGCTCGTTGATTAATTATTAATTTACGCTTGGACTAACGAAAACCATTTTTAAAGGATTATAGAGTCGTCGACAATGTTTTAAAAAAAATGTTTTAAATTATATTGAATATTTTAAAACATATTTTGATAAACTCACAACTGCCAAAGTATGTTTTTTTTAAGTAGCTTAAACAACTATAAGTACTTGACTATTACAATGAGTAATGGACGATTTTATTATCGCTT
>DWIJ01000607.1:0-10709 GCA_018248315.1 Chioides albofasciatus
GCCCAAAGAAGTCGGTTACAAAGTTACAAACATACAAACATACAGGTGAAGCTAATATAAAGCGTGTAAAAATAAGGTTCATTTGATTTGATTATATAATATTCGTTTGTGAGAGAAGTAATTGTCGTATCAGGACTAAAATCTGATAACATATTTATATTTAAACCTATTAGGATATTCATATCGTCAGTCGATCAGGAGCTTGAGAATAATCTAAATAGTTAACAGGCGTTACTGACTAATATTGTGTAATAAAAATGTGCTAAATACTAATCATTGGTTTAATTCGTGTTTACTACTGGTGCACAGCTCAATATGTGGCTTAGGGCTCTCACAGACGGATTGCACTTGCAAGTCGACTTTACAGACAAAAAGCAAGAATGAAGTCTATAAGTTTTCCTGCATGCAAATGTGGACGGTTGCAACTTACTGCCCGCTATGGTACCTAGGTGTATAGATTAGGAGTTGGATGCAAATGTCGACATGGAAACTAAAATTAAATTAAATAATTTACTTCCACAATTATTTACTTAACTTAAAATAATAATATTTTAAAATAAAGCCATTTTACTATACGTCCATCGTACATCTCCCGCTCAAAATAGCAGCGTATAAATTACGCGCAGTTAACGATGGCAGCATGCGTCGACATCACAAAACTACGGCAGAACGCGTGCAAGAATGCGTTTACGTTGCAACTGCGTTCAATTCGGGTCTTCGGGATGCAGTTGCATGCAGTGTAAACTCGATCGCACGTAATTTAACTCATCAATTGCACACATGCACTCCGTCTGTAGGAATCCTTAGGGAATTTAGCTACAGCTCATATTCATATTCAGATATTCAGATCACTACAGATTCAAGAACTTTAAAATTATACCGTCTTTTTTAAGTATAATCATTTAATTATCGCTAAACAAATGTTTCGCTAAGATTGTAAACCTCGATTACATACCTTTTAAAAAATATGTCGTAAATCAATAACTTATAATCTATGCTTAGTTTGATAGTTGTTTCTTGGGAAGCTACATCTGAAACTTTCTCTATGATTTTGAACAATTTTTGAGAACATTGGCATAAAATCAAATTCTAAATGGATTTGAATTTTATCACTAAATTGTAGAGTACCAAATTCAAAGTTTCTAAAATGGTAAATGGTGATGGACCCAAAAGTCGTAAGCCATACGAAGAAATCGGTGCTATCTTCAATGGAAATGAAGTAAGATTACAAATCATGATGACCGTATTTCTGTAATTGACATTTCATTGACTCATCCACTCATTGAATAAAATTGTTTACTTTAAATAAAGTTCCATCACTCTATACGAAATGAATTTGAAAAAAAAAATATCCGTCCCTCGGAGACCGTACTTTCGTAATAAAAGTTGTCCTGTTTGCACCCTATCCTTTACTGGACTCATGCAATGTTTGTACAAAATATCATGTCTTTCGTTTTGGTAGTTAATACGTGAAAGCGTAGCAAACAAACAAACAAACTCACTTCCACATTAATAATATTCAATCCTAACCTATATGTACTCTCTTAATGTTTATGTATCTTCTCATTTTTGTGTGTCCGTGGCACTTTGATTACAATGTATGTAATGGTATTAGCCCAGTGCCGTTAATTTTTTAGTATAATGAAACCTAAATATAAATAGTTTAGTAGAATGAAACCTATTGCACAAGGAAGGGAATATAACAAAAATTATACGAAAAATAAATTACGCTCGATTCGAGTTCGGGAAGTGGGGGGGGGAGGGTGGTTTTAAGGGTAAATATCGGTATATCTCGATTTCCGGCAAAATTACAAGTCCTATGGGAAAAAGTTCAATGGCAAAGTTCTACTATAAATGTCTTATGTTTTTGGCCCATTTTAGAGCTAACGATACTGGTCCATATGGTACGACTGTGTTTAAAACACATTTATTTACATTTTCATCAGGTTAAAATAAGAATTCCGAAGAGCACGTCCAAGCCACCTAAGCTGACTCCCTCGCAGCTGAAACTCCAGAACCAGTGCACCTGCGACGACGACGGCTCGGTGTGCTCGGAGACCTGTGGTCTTCCAGGTGAAGGATTTCAAGGACCGGCCAACAGACTTAATTTCCAGGTGATTCTGCCCTGACTTTTAACACACGGTGCTGTGTTCTAAAATACTACCGCCTGTTAAATCAAATCAATTTGTTTGTGAATAAGGTTGTTGTTCACATATACGTTATTGTTTCATAGTCGCTTATTCTGACTCTGGGCGGCTCACTAATATTCACCTTATCTATAAACTCTTTTCTTTCTTACGTGTAGACATTACACTAGTGATATACACTAATTTGTTAGGAAAACATACAAAAATTTGCAATCGGATAGTGAATTACGAAGTAAATGAAATATGATAGTCAACCTCTAATAGGTATTGTTGGTTATCAACCCATTACGGTCCCACTGCTGGGCACAGGTCTCCTCTCAGAATGAGAAGGTTTAGGCCACAGTCTACCGCGCTGGCCACGTGCGTATTGGGAGACTTCACATAGCTTGGAGATTTTTTTTAGATCTCTCAGGTATGCAGATTTTATCACGATATTTTCCTTCACTCCTTCAGGCTTTCTCTCCTAAAGTAATAGATATGATTTATTAAAAACTCCAAGTAGTAGGTATCTTTAAGTGTCTTGCATGAGATTAATTACAGATGCTTACGTCTGGTATTTGAAACAAATTGGAGCGTGTAACGTCTGAGCTCACTTTCAACTCATATCAAGTGACCAGTAAATAATACATGTTCATAGGTACATTACGTATATTAGATTAAGTAGCGGTTTACAATCAAATCGATCGGACGAACTGTTACAGTATTTGAACCACGAGTATACGAATTCGAGTAGTACACCAACATTACTCTTTCTTTAAAAACAAGACGGACACAGCGGAGGCTCAGTTGTAGGTTTCCCTTTTTATCCTTTTTATCCCTAAAAATATAGGGTATAGAACCCTAAAAATATACGTTTTATTTAAACGATTTCATTTATATTACAACTAAAATCATGACACACGGAAATCTATCTTATCACATCGATTATATCAGAACATAGTCTATTAACCCACTATCGACATAGAATCCATGTGCATTTTTCTCTATTTCATAACAGTAGTAAACCACCTGGCAGTCCATCTGATTGTAAGTGGTTGTCCCCGCCCATAGATATTTGTAATTAATTCCAGATAAGGTGAGCCCTCCTTGAGGTAGGCCACAGATAGCCCAGTCAAATTAGCTCGAAAAAGGGGCTGAGAATTACAAAAATTGGAAGCAGCAATTTTTCTTCGGAATTCGTTAGGGGGGGGTCACTGGCAGCTTAAATTCAAAAAGTAGGGATACCAGCCATGTTACTTTTTGAATTTTAGCTACGAGTGACCCCCCTCAACGAATTCCGAAGGAAAATTGCTGTTTCCAATTTTTGTAAATCAAAAACACTAATTTGACTGGGCTAAGATGCGTCGCTACCGCTAAGGATTAAATCGAAAGGTCTCGGATAAGTAAGTCCTACCGTACTTCAAACCAGACCATAACAACGCCTCACACTGTTGTTATTAAGCAATCCGCAATATACCAAACCATTCAAACCGGACAACACCGCTTATCACTGCTGTTATTAGGCTTCAATTTTAACCTTTTGTCACTTATTTCAGATACCCGACGACATTTGCGAGGCCTTTACGAACAGAACAGCGCTGAACTCCGAGCTCGTTTATAGCAAAAAGGAAGCTCATGATAACCTGTGCAATGTTTGCAACGTGACGCCCAAAGACGCCCCAAAAGGAGTCCAAGCTCAAAAAGTACTTCATCCGGACAAGGACGTTTTCGTACTCAAAATTGGAAAACAGACCGATGAACCGAACCGCACAGGAAACATTGAGGTATTGTTATTTTGTACTTTGCAACGAATTTTTAATACTCTACAAAAAATTCAAAAATATTCCCCTCCCTTCGAAGGTTAAGTTCTTGGTGCGGCTCCACAAGAGTGCAAATTTTAAAACAAACAAACGAATTCCGAATGTTTTAAAGATAAAAGTTTTTATTTCTGATAAATGGGTCTACTAGCTTGGTCTGGTAGCTAGCCGCCATATCTATTTCTATTGTACCTAATACAGATCTATATTTCGGTAGAAGGGTGTGAGTGCCGGCTGATTTGCTTATGGTGACCTCCTCAGTCCTTAGCAGTGGCAACGTATTTGCGATTGGTAGAACCTGTTCTATATAGATAGAGTCACAGATGTCCATGTGAAAAACTAATAATCGAAAACTAAAGTTACACCACATTTAGTATAACTCTGTTTATAACATACGTATATTATAACGTACGTATAACATACGTATATAATACTGTATTGACTATAATAAAAATAAATGTTATGGTCAACTTCAAAGGTTAAAGTTAGTCTTTATTTTTTAACCGAGTTTGAAAAAGGAGGGACCAATGTGTATGAATATATGTACGTAAGTACGTAAATTTGTATTCCCGCGATTTTCTCAGAAACTACTGATCCAATTTGGATGGAGTTTTGATTATTTGAAGCATGTCTTACAAAGAAGAATTTAGTATAAAATGCATTCGGGATTATTTGACAGTTTTTATATCTATTCAGGTGGAACTGGTAACTCCTCGTGCTCCGGCCAAAGCCAGACCAGCGTCGCACTCCTGCAAGGAAATCCAGTGCGAAGAGCAGGACATTCCGTGCTGTGTCCCGTGCAGGACATGCAGGGGAGTAATGCCAAAAAAGAAGAAAGTCAGACGCCTCAAGTGCTGCATGTAATTACCATTCGACTGGTCGAAATGTCATTGACATAATACTAATGACTCACCGAACGTAAACTTTCGTTCCAATTCCCATGTTGTGTCATCTGACAAAAATAGTAAAATGTAAAAAATACTCCAATTTTTTGTTTTACTCATTCACGCCAAAGTTCCTCGAAAATAGACTCCGAATAGGTAATAATGTTCTATAATAAGAACTAACCTGGTACGCGGGGGAAGACAAGCGCGTCGTATGAGATCAATGTACGTAAATATGGCTTACATATCTGAAGGTGGAAAATCCCTTTGTTCAACTCTGGCGGCAACACCGCCACTCCTTTTTCTGCCTTAGAACTCTAGTGGAAGTAAGATGGACAGGCTGATCTAAGGCGCTCCTTGAAGCGAATTTAGTCCTCAGGGAGAGAAACGCATCTGTTTCCGACCTCAAATATCCATGAAGCAGTAACCACTTACCATAAGGTGGACCGCTTATTACTTTTTAGAATTAGATATTAGGCTGCAATTAGCCTAATGGTTGAGAGTTGAAACTCAACCTCTCGATCAATGGGTCCTTTATTTTTCAAAGTTAGGTATGTGCATATTACAAATTAATTAACACACAGTAAATAAAATAAATCATTGCGTCAGTCAACCATTTCCTTTGTTTTTTTACTTTCGTTTCGATCTTCGAGACCCGTGCCCGACAGAGAGGCAGTAATAGGTTGACGACGATATAGGTACATATTATTCCTTGTTTCACTTGATTAAAAGTGACTTCCGCCAATACCATAATGCAAAATGCCACAGCATTCATTTGACCACTCCACTTACACTAACTATCGGTCTGGCTAGAAACTAATTTGAACCTGCGACCTAAATTGTAGTAGCCGTTAAAGATCTAGGCCAGCGATTGTAGGATACGCTAACAATCAATAGTAATGCACTTTTATGTCTATATGTCATAGAATTTATGTCTGTACTCTTTTATTACGACACATTAAAGGTAATAAATAGTTCATCAATTAAAAAGAAACTACTATAATCACTCGCGGACTAAGGTGGGGCGACAGGGGCGGAGCACCTCGGACTTCTGGCTTTGGGGGCCTCCAAATGTCTACTAGTTGCCTTAATTAGGATTTGACCTATTTAGGATTGCCTATTTAGGATTTGACCTAAATAAGGCATTGTACATGTACGACAGTACCACCTATGTAACGACACATGTAAAACCTTGTAAATTTAGATTAATTTCTTAGACTGGACACTTCAGTCACCTTTTCCGCCCCAGCCATCCTTTATCATGTCCGCCTCGGGTGCCCGACGAGCTTAGTCAACCCCTACCTATTATTATTTGTAAGTACCTCGATTGTCTAAAGACCTACGACTATTCTTATGAATTATCATCAACCCATTACTGTCCCACATCATGGCATGAGACTTATTTCAAGAGTAAGAGTGCTATTTCAAAAATTGGAGAGTCTTATCCACGTGCGTATTGGTATCTCATTCTGCGAGGATACCCATGCCCAGCAGTGACCAGTGCCCAGCAGCAGGGACAGTAATGGCTTGATGATGTTGATGACCTAGTGGTTGGAACGGCTCTTTCGGAAAGACCCAAGTTCTGATCTCAAGCACACAGGTCTGATATTAGAAATGCGAATTAGAAATTAATTATCCATTGCTATAACAGTAAATTAAAAAGACCATTACGTCTGTTAAACTGTTTTATTTATTTATTCTTTATTGACCATACCAATGTGGTTCAAAAGGCGGACTTAATGCTAAATAGTTGTTCATTTCTTCCTTCGATTTTATAAAAAGTAGTTTCAAATGTGCAACCTGAGCTCCTGTTATGTATCCAATTATAATCTACAATTTTAAGAATGCCACCTTTCTAGAAATATTGTAAGTTATGTTTAATATTATTTTCAAAACAATAATACCGGACAAATAAACATCATTCCACATAAATGTTAGGTACCTACAAGTTTATATTCACACGGTACAAAGAAGCTTTTTGTAGCACTTTTGAATTAAGCCTATTATGCGAAATTTGATGCATACCATAATATGTTAAAAAATATAGGTACTTACTATTTTTTATAAGTTTGAGGTAGCAGTAAGTAGTGTCAATTACTACAACTACCCTAGTAACAATTGGCACTACCTAATAAGAATAAGTTATATGTTAAGCCGATCAAAAATGTGTTGTCACTTTTAAATGGATCGCCTAAAGTAAGTCAGCCGATATCCCTAACCTGTAACCGAACCACTTCTTCAGGCTAGAAATCGACGTGGTGGTAGTATCACCTCGACTTTATCTCTTCTAACATACTAGCTCTATTATCTTTTATACTTGATCATCATCATCAACAACCAAAATGAGAAGGGTTAGGCCATAGTCCACCGCGCTGGTCAAGTGCGTATGCAGGTTTCTTCACGATGTTTTCCTTCACCGTTAAAGCAAGTGATAATTAATTTCTAATATACACATTATTTAGAAAAATGAGATCTGCGCGCCTGGGATTTGAACCTCGAACCCCTCGATCAAGAGGCCAAGTTTCAACCACTAGGCTATCACTGCCTTTATACTTATTATTTTCTATTTGTATTGATGCCCATTGTCATGTGGAACCAACGCAGAAGTAAGCAAACAGTTCGTCAAACTTAAAGTAGAACTTAAGAAGGGAATAAGGGAACTTCACAGAACAATATACTATCTAAAAAAATAATTGTGGCGGTGTTTACCTCTTTATAATCCTAAATCATTCCACATAACGAACTGCTCTAATAATCTAAAATTAATAAACTCTAAATCTCTCTAATTCACGGCACGTCTGCACGACTTTGTCTCTATTTATAGCCTCCGAAAATAGCTTTGTAGTATAAAGTGTCCGAAGAACATTTGCGTATCTATTTTTAAACAATGCAAACACATTAAGATCAATGGTGATATTTCACAAATCCTCAGAATGTGACGACGTGAGGCGACGAACGGGCTAAGGCCAGTAGACGTGCTACTTTCAGAATCAGCGATTGTCGATTAGTCTTTTTAAAAGGTAGATGCAATGATTAAACGACACAAGTTTACACAGCGGTGTTAACTACTGTTGGATGCTCGATGCAGATACTGAACACCGTACGGCACTATAAGAGATGTAATCTCTGACGGACGAATATCGGACGATATTAAAATTAATTTATCCAATAACTGACCGATCAAAAATCGAAATTTAACAATTTTTGCCAACCAGTATGGATCTTTAGTAGGCAAGAGTTGGATTGATTATTAATTATCGTAAAACGCGTTTTTTCTATACCACGACTGAACGCCAAAACTTGATACAGCATCGATCCAATCGTAAAAACGCGAGGCTAACAACAAAAGTAGCTAGTTTGCTAGGAACATAACGTAACGTTATGTATGTATGTAGAAATGTAGATATGTCGATATGTATGTAACATTCGTGCCAGACTCGTAGACGCATTAGTTCGTCACACGTATTTTTATGTGGAATAAATTACGAAGTCTCGTGATATATTTATATTTTGGGGAGTATGTTAGTACGTTAAAATGAAATAAAAGAGCGCAATAGTCTTACTATATTTTGTTAAGGTTCCGTAGAAGAATGCAAAAAACGAAACCCTTATCAGGATCATTCGTGCGTCTGTCGAGGTGACTTCTGGGGGGCGAAATGAAACATCTAAAAAAAGTTATGCAAACTGTATCATATGCATATAAAAAGGGATTGTTTTAGGTATCTTAAATATACTTTTGTTATAATTGTACAATACATAGTTTTAAAGTTATTCAAGAAAGACGAAAATTGGCCAGTCCCCCACTCCACTTATCCCCACTTAGCTTAATACCTCCACCCATTCCTGAGAAAAAGAGTTTCGACAAACAGACGGACGGGCGGACAACAAAATGATCTTATAAGGGTTCCGATATTTTCCTTCTAAGGTATGAAACGCTAAAAATGAACATTTTGTAAACATTTTGTGTCATATGTAGATTACGTATGAGAGAACATGTTTTTAATTTACATTGACGAACCCTCTCCGTAAATTACTCCTCTCTGCCTGATTTTTGGAAAAGATAAACAATGACACGTTTGCTGATAAGTAGAATAAACATAAAAGATAGGTATTCCCACGAGGAATTTACTAAAACAATACTTTTCCTTTACGCAAAAATACCTACCTGCTGTATATTAAGTCAATCACAGACTTCTCCGGGTCAAACTCAGTTCGAATTTAAATCGCGAGGTGATTTCCTCGAACAGAGGGCCCGAGGTTCGTACACACCTTTCATTTTCAAAAGTTATGTGCGTATCATGAAGAAGCATAACCCTGTAAGTTCTTTAAAAAATTATCAATAGTAAGGGAGCCGAAGATGCTAAAATTTCAGTTATTCGAGCGTCATCGGAATCTATTGTGTTGTGTAGATTATATGTTAAAAAAAGGTTAAATGATGTTTTCCGTTTCAGTGGGGTAAAAAATTGACCGATAAAAATACTCGAGTTCCTCAGATTAAGGGAAAGGTTAATTAAATGCTGTAAATAATCAATTTGTAATAATCTAACGATTTCAGTGTGTTATTTGGAAGTAAAAAGATTACAAATTTACTAAAGAAATCGTTACCTTGGCATTGTCAAGCACGGTCAGTTAGTTTTAATATAATGAAAATGATGCTAAAAAACAGGGAAACAATAATCTGACAATTTCCACACGTCGTTTTTTTACAAATTTGATGGGCTGCCCTGAACAAACGCCCCTATACAGAAAGCTATGTTCGGATTACGATACTCTACAGGGTGTAAGGTATCTCCCATACCTTAATCTGACACGCTCGAGTCACTGCAGAAATCCCCTCTTGGGCTCCCCTACCACAAGTCTACCAATACGCTTTAGGCCAGCGCAGTGGACTATCTCTCGCGTCTCACTGTGAGAATAGGCCCAGCCCATCCGTGATACAGTAACAGGTCGACGACGACTTTGTATTAAATATTCACTCTTAATTAACAACCAATTGTTAATAGGCTAGATTTGTGTCTCGTCTTATGAATCTCCGGGATTTCCATGGTTCTCCAAAATTGTAACTGTGACTAAGATACAAATAATGACCACATGTTAGAAATTATCAGACATGTAGTTTCTGTGACGCTATTCCTTCGCCGTCAAATCACACGCCAATTATTCACAAGCATATGTGCGCAAGCGCATTGCACTGGCGCGGAACTTGTTCCGCAACATGTGCAGGACCGAAATCCATGCCATTATTTAAACATTACTTCGTAGGACGTGTCACTTACTTGTGAGAGATCTAAATACCTTATTTCATAAATAAAGCCTTATAAGCCCGTTAGTAATAACAAATCTAAGTAACCTTTTGTCTTGGAGGGAAATCCTTCGAAAGGTATCTAGCCGGTGTCGTGCAAGCAACATGGAGTTATGTGGGACTTTACCGCACTAACACACCATCATTTTTTATTTGTTTATTTATTAAAGATTCACCAACGTAGCGTACGCTTATAATATAGATAACAAAGTTTAAAAGAAACAGGTCGTGTACCCACTCTCACAGGTAAAGACGGCATTGGTGGTATTGACGCTCTGACTTGACCTTCCCATTGAAACACAAAAATTGCTACCCTAGACATGCAGTAACAGTAATACTCACTTTTTTAAACTGTATTACTTGTACCTTTTAAAACATGAATAATATTTTATAGACCTAAGTGAAAATCAATATGGTATGAAACCGTAATGGAACTAATATAACGCAGTCATCAATGGTACCTACAATATCTACGTACTAGCTGCAAAACCCGGCGTTGCTCGGGTTAAAACACGTCGCCTGTAATATTTTTTAAAAGTACATAATTATTTTTTCAATATTATGATCAAAATAAATTATT
>DWIJ01000608.1:0-10705 GCA_018248315.1 Chioides albofasciatus
AATTTTTTAAATTAGACAAATAAAATTAAAAACATTATAATATTTTATAGAAAAAGTCATAATTTTAGTACCGAAAGTGTTTGTAAATTGACGGTACGATGTTGTCTGTCAGTCAGTATTAAGATTTAACTAAGCAGATAAGTTTTGCCGAAATTTTCCATTCTTTTACTGTTGAGCGCAGGACTGTCTGGTAATCACTCTTCCATAGCATAGATATAAACCATCTCATACGCCCTGAAGCCGAAAATCTGTGGCATTTTCAATGTGTGCATCAAATACTATGCGCACACAAGCAAGGTTAATGTGCATATAATAATCCCAGTGAGCTGTTTTCTAATAGCGGTGTATCAAATTAAATTGGTATAAAGATACCATAATAATATCCGTATGATTATTTTATCGTTTCTTTTACTTTTACTCTGTGTTATCCCTGTCGAATAAATATAGGAATACGACGCATCCCGAAATGTTATATTAATGCAGAACTCGCACTTACTTATATAGTTTTTTACAAAATAGAAGTAGCAGGCGAGCATGCAGTGCACCTGGTGTTTAGTGGCTACTGCCCTCCATGAAAATCTGTAATCAACCCCATATAAGATTAGAGTCCTATCTGATGTCGGCCACAGGCGCGCCGCTACCCTTGAGGACTAAGCTGGAATGCCTCGTAAAAGTATGTCTCCCTTACACCTTCAAACCCGAACACAGCAGCGTTTAACACGACTGTTATTAGGCAGAAATAAGTATGGCGATGACGCCAAAGTCGAGCCACTAAGGACTCTACCACCTAAAAAGACACAAAGAATGAGACATATACATACATACGATAGAACCTTACCCTCAGTCGACGAAAAAGCTTGTAAACATACCCTTTTGAGACAGATTCAAAGAAAAAACCAAACTATAACTCACACAGCGACATACAAGTGTGTACATAATATATATGTTGTCGAGTGCACCAAGCCCACGTGACACGATACATTGAACTTGCCACTTAGTCGTCTGTCCGTCTGTCTGGTTATTGATGTCAAGTAGCAATTGCGCAACGTACGGTCAATGCCGGCCGCGCAGTATGTTAATCTAAGTTCACGATGCTGTACTTTTGTTTTCGTTTGTTGTTTGAAATTCATTTTTTGTTTGCTTGGAAGATGATTGTGTGTTCTTATTAGTTTTGTTCAAATCGGTCCAAAAGTTTCGGAGCCTATTCAACTCCAACAAACAAAAAAAAATCGTTCCTCTTTAAAATATTAGTATAGATTGAAGTTAAAACAAGTGTGCAGTCTTCCTGATAAAGGATAGAAGCCCAAAAAATTAACCCTAAGATGGATGGATATATTATTTCCCTTATGATGGACTTAAGCGCATTTGTTATGTATCGACACATATCTCTATGCTCACAAACATATAAAAAAATACTTCTACCAGTTTTAGTGGTAACTATCTTGACATTTACGAATTATCTTGAAATCCAGGAATGGATTGTATGAAGAATATAAATCTCGAACAATTCCAATTCAAATTTTACAAAGAATTACATATGACATCCTTGGACTGACTTAGACATAAAATTGTTGTCCCTACATAAAAATTGGCAACATTATACCAATGGTAGCAGTAAGCCGATACGCAATCCATGACGAGCAAACCCTGACCTCGCTGATGGTCACAAGTGGCTCAATTAGCGGACGTGACGTCACGCTTCCGTTCGCAATTACATGCGCCCGCGCCGCGCCGGCCCACTTCCTCTGCGATTGGGGATCGCTAATACATCTCGACTTCTTATATATTAAGAGAGTATGTACAGCACAGTATAAGGATGCCTACATCCTAACTCGATCGTCAATTGATTATTCGACGTCGATCGTCGATTGTTACAGTGATACCCTGTTGAATCCGACCTTAATCAGGAGGCATGGGATTCGAATCTAAAACACACCTCTGATGTTTTGAACTACATGCGAATTATAAATTAATTATCCCTAGCTAAAGGTGAAGTCTTTTCTCACAAACGTTGTGAAACCTATACCTTGAGAGTTCTTTAAAAAAACGTTCTTAAACATAAATGGGGTCTACTAATTCGCACTTGGTCAGCGCAGTGACTGTCTAAAGTCTAAACCCCTCTCAACCGTGCCCATCAGTAGGGACAGTAATGGCTTGACGTCGAAGTCCTTAAATTCCTCATCCACGAAGACTACTTAAGCTACCCAATAGTGTACCTACCACTATCACTCAAGACCACAACACTACATACTTCAAGACAGCTTCATTGTAGAAGCATCCTGTAAACAAGATGCATTGAAGTCAAGATAGAACAAAACACCACGTTTCAAAGTAAAATTATGCATGCAGGTACGTGACTGGGAATGAAGAGGCTGTGACCATGGGGAGTAGAATAATGAAATTTGTAAGAAGACACGGAATTTTCATGGGCTTTCCCGGATTTGTTTTGGCCTTTTTATGCTGAAAAAGCTTAATAACAAGTTATTTGACGGATACAATTGTGTGGTCTGAAGTAGCTCCAGCTCTACTTGTCACACTGATGTGTGTTATGGAGTTTCTTCCGCCGCTTCTTTTAGGTATTATTAGATAATATTGATGTTCAAAATGACTTAATAAATAATATTTTTCGAATAAATATTTTGATGTTATGGTCCATTGAAGAACATCCTGAAGAAGAATACGCTGTTCCAGTGCATCGTTGGTTTTATTGTATTAAGTCTGAATTAATGTAAATTTTCACATGCTGTATTACATATCTGAAAATTTCTTCATGTTCTCAAAAATGTCTAAAATCTACGAACCAACACCTAACGTGTTTTATGGACTAAGGTCTAAGTCTTTTTAACCTAATAAATGCCTTTCCCAATATTGGGATCGAAAGGAGTAATTAAAGCAGATTAAAATCAAAAACTGGTCAAACATAATTTTGGCCAATTGTAAAGAAGTTAATAATCCATTTTGGAAATATGAAAACCCCCCTTATTGCAGTATTTCAAAGTTACCACCACTATCCAACCATTTATTTTATTTTAGTAACCATTTGAGTTTAATAATAGAAATTCATGAACAATTACCAATACCCACAGTACATGCGAAAGAACAAACACAGAATTACTGTAACATAATCCCGTTATGTAAGTTCTAACTCATACTGCTAATTACATCTCATAAACATACGAGTACTTCATGTACACGTAAGATTAAAACCTGCCGATTAAATCAGTTAAAAAACGCACAATGGTTCGTTGGTTGCGATCGTAAAATCACGACGTAATATAAAATTCAGCACTAAAAGCTGTCGTAATTTTTAGTGCACTTGTGATATGATAATTAAGATGTTAATTATGATAATTGGCGGTACAAAGTGGCGCGGAGGCTGCGGCCACAACAATGCCACTCAGCCGCCGCCACATTTATTTAAACAACCCACCAAAAGAATGGCCGATTCAAACTCGTCGGCTGGCAACTGAAAAATGCATTCGGGAGACAAAAGCAGGCTATTACGGGCTCAGGATTAGCCCTATTGACACTACGTTACCAATTAAAAAGGGAGGGGTGCTTTTTCGTCTCGGTTTTTTCAGCAGACGCTTTTTCAGGCCGCGGGCGTACCCCCTCCTGACCCCCCATCGCTGTACAGAAAAATCAATAACGCAGCACTTTTTTCCGCACGTAAACCATGCACCGACACGGACGGCGCGCGCGTGTGTGCCCCACGCACACAGCGACGCGGCGGGCTGCCACTGTTTTTTCCTTCGGCATAAAAATTTGCACATGACGTCGGTCCGGCACGTTACGTACCTTTGATTAGTCGGATGCACCTGAAAGCTTCACGCATGTGAGCCCAGTTATTCTATCTAATTTATATGATGAGCCGAAGCGTGGATGCGACAGCGATCGCCGCGAGCCCGTTTAATTTACTTATGTAAGTTCGTAACTTCATTATGTGTGATAGCGATAAAGGTATTCTGTTTTTATCGATGTCAGTTTACAGCGTAAGTAGACGTTTAATCTCTTTCTATTCGAATGATAAAAGAATACAAGAAAGATTTATGAATAAGGATGTCTTCTACTATAATAGTAGCAGATGATATAGAACTTTATTTGGAAAAATATTAAATGCATCAAGCATTATATCGATAAAAGTATAAAAGCAAACGGCTACCGGCAGTATAATTTGTGTAAAACATCTTTCCTGCTCCGAGTAAGTATTATTTTCGCTCAGTAACCATTATAAAATGGAAACATAAAACAATACTGCCATTATACTTGGCTCGCAAAGGGTAGGTATAAGTATTTCATTGTACTAAAGAGAAACAATTTTAAAACATTCTATCACGAGGCTTTTGTTCAAATTCTCTTCGAGAGATCGCCATAACTCGTTCTCTTAAAAGGATTGCGGCGAGGAGCGGATTCTTAAGAAAATGAGTGCAGACGTCCTTATCTACGTAATAGGTATCGATAGCAGTTTGGTGTGCGAATATACGGCGACCTTGGGATTGGAACGGTCGCTTCCGCCTTCGAGGGCCCGCGTCTCAACAGACGGCCGAGCAACAAAAGCTTTTACAAATCCCACCGGAGTACCCTTCGCTCCCATTTGCATAGATTCCTAATGCCCGATGCGCGACAACCGCACATCACTAATTGCGAACGCAGACTAACGTAAAAAAGCATCACATCTAAAAAAGAACGCTTTGCACATTTTTATTTCGCATGGGCCGTGACTGAAGTGGTTCCGTCCCGCTTACACCGCATTGTTTCGCCCCACGGCCGCCGATCTCGTCATCACTCCATCTTTGTCTGCCGCGCACTTTTTTTGAATGTGCAAAAATATAAAAACGCCGATTCGGGCGGGGGTGGGCTGGGTGCTGCAGTTGTGTGCGTCGCGGTAATGGTTGTTTTAGGGTTTTGCCCCGATCACGAGTCAATACGGTATAGGTATTTCAGCGGCGCGCCGGCATCGCTAAATGTCAGGTGTCAACAGGAAAGGCACATCTCTCCTCTCTCGGTTAGCTAACATCTTGCGATTCCGCGTTGCATATTAATCAACTCGCCACTTTCAAAATAGTTACGACATTAATAAAAATGATACGCCGATCCACCTACACGCACTAATGCACTTAAACATCAATCCACCTGTTCAGAAATCACCGCATCTAAAAGAAAGTGCAACAGTAGAATGACACTTGCGAAAAAATAACAAACATAATCTGTTTTGGTGCACAGACAAAAAATTGGGCACCTTTCTCTCCTTTCACCCGTCTACAATTAGCGCTCTGTTAATCATGACATCATGAGGTAACAAGCTCTGGTTTTTGCTAACACACTAATTGAACATAACTCGATCAATCACTCCGGCCGGCTACCGGGACCACTGCTATTAACGAAAGAAAAGAAAAGAAATTTAAAAGACGCCTCATTTAGAGTGGTCTGAAACAGTTGCAGCGTTACTTCAGCTAACTGTAACTAAATTGTAAGACTGTCTGCCTGAATGGGCAGGCCAATCTTACTATCACTTGAGCGATAGTTGCTAACGCTACCAAATTATCGCTTAAACTAGTGAACGATTGTTTAAGCTGCTGCCGTTCAGACGTCTAATTTTTTCTTAAGCGACCGATGAGCATTACATGTTTAATTCAAATTAAAATATCTAGCAGCAGTCGATCGTTTATAAATTATATTACAAGCAGAACCGAATAGTTTAACATAGTATAGCGAAATAATTCTAAGTCTATAGTTTAACAGCAGTTTTGACGGTCGTGTCAACTACGTCATAATCGCTTCAGTTGCTTGCGGTATTATTATAAAGCGGCTATCACATACCTGCCGCAGGGCCGATTTAGAGTGCATGCCGGTCGTCGCGATATCAGAAGTATCTTTACACACTTGGCTTCCGTGCAGTATTCCAGCGTATGTTGACCCGCTTAGATTATGGCGGCTGGGGCAATTTTGGGACCTAGGGTAAAATCGCGCGCCGACCACCCTGCCGCAGGGCCGATTTCAGAAATTGACCCTGTTTGCCTACACACGTCACGACAAAGGAGGTAATTTAGTGTTATCCCTACTCTTGCACTCTAAATCGCCCCTGTGGCAGGAATGTGGGTAGACCGTTTAACCTGGAGTAGTCAGCTTAAATGCCATAATTTATTGACGTTTGTAAATAAAATTTGTAATGCTGCATCCGCACGCTGGGTGTTTACCGAAAACTCCTATTAACCTTAACAAATGTTCGACTACACAAACCAAGTCAAATGTTATGTCCACACGTTTGAATTTGAGACAGTTTGCCAGGTTTTGTGACATGGCATGAAAAATTTTCTTTGAGATATTGATTTTAAAACTCAATGAAACGAAGCGTGCATTGAATTGACCGAATCCTTTCGCTGAACGCATGCAAATACAATTCCTTGTTCAAAGTTTACTTCCGCATCTTACGCATACCGCTTGTGTCTTTCATGTGTCTAGAATTAATTGCTTGTGCAAACTGAAGTAATTTTTGTAGGTACAGAGCCTGTACTACAGACTACAAAACTTTGAATAGACATGTTTCTGTAGTTCAGTTTTGGCGCGTTAAGGAAAAGTCAGACAGTCACGTGGAAATCACAGGGTCAATGACTTATAGCAAAATGTTTCAATTTAAAAGCCGTCTAGAAGAACTTACTTGGCAAATTGAAATTTAATAAAATGATCTACTTAATAGTAATATGTTGTTTTTGGTGACGCTATAAAAATAAAACTTCTAATGCGTGTACAAGAACATACACACATACTTTTTTATCATATCTTCGTCATCAACAACCCATTACTGTCCCACTGCTGGGCACGGGTCTCCTCTCAGAATGAGAAGGATTAGATGATAGTCCACTGCGCTGGCCGTCTATTATTATTATTGTACCTATCTGTATTTTTTGTATTTTTGTAGTGGTTTCGTTCTTTTAAATATTAAAGTATGTTTTTTTCGAAAAATAAAAACATAAGAAACTTACATAATTTTAAGTCACCCATAGACAGACTATATGTGTAATTTATGAAAATTTTACCACATTCAAAAGTGCTGGTAGTGTCATAATTCTATTTCATAAGGAAAATCTATTCCCGCTACTAGCGTCATCTATAATTCCACTTGTATCGTGTTGTCTAAACAATATAATTATTTCAACCACCTGTTGTAAAAGCCAAGTCGTATGGAGAAACTCCCTAAGTGTGTATCACTGACCTATCTCAAGAACGCGTCGGGCTAGTTTTTACCCCGGGCTGAACTGGTCCGGGGGATATCTGCGCCGGGTACCGTTTACTACAACATTTTATTTTTATTTGCAAGTTCCCCGCGCAATTCTGCCCGCGGTCACCCCTGTAACAACACTGATATTATGTTCAATGCATTAGGAAGTAGTGTAACACATCAATAAGAATATTATAACGAAAAGAGATTAGATTTATTGTTTGTTTGTATGTTTTTTGTTTGAATTGAATAGGCTCCGAAGCTACTGGACCGATTTTAAATATTCTTTTACCACTATAATCCTACATTATCCCTGATAAACATATGCTATATTTAATACGAGATAAAAATAATGATCCGCGTGAAAATTTCGATGGTATCGTGGAGATATTAATTAACTTCAATTGCATTGAATTTATTAAAATTGATCTCCACAATTAGGTTTTTTAACTAAATATATTTTTATCTTTAAGTACTTAATTTTCATATCTGCAATTTCGACCAACATTTAAAATTTATCGTGTCCCATTATAAAACACTAGTATACCACAAATCATTCCTTTGTTAACCAACAATAAACACCCTGAGGTGTGAACACGACACGACGGAGGCAGATGTTATCTCGAGATTGTGATGCTCGCAGCTCGCGTCCCGGGGAAGCCTGTGCGATGCATCCAGAATAAGCCTTCTGGGAACCGCTCAAAAAATGTGTCGCGCGTAAAATATGCGTTAGCGAATAGAATTCGTAATGGGGATGAACGATAAAGAAAATAAGGGAAATTGTAAACTTGACTTAAAATGATTGGTGTTTAAAAATAGATGCGAATGATAACTTTTTATTAAAGTTAGTATGTATGTTATTAATAAATGCCACTCGTTTGAGTGCCGACAATTGCATTTTATTTCTTATTTAAAAGTTTTAAAAATATTCTCGATGACTGACTTTGTTTCTTTTTCTATTTGTGACATTAAAAACGTATGAGCAATGGGTATGAGAGATGAAAGTATCAGGAAGTAGTTAGTAGAAGTAGTAAACTATCAGTGATTTCTCCCGTAGAATCTAAAAGCCCTGTGAGAAAATAACGACTTATAAATACGAGTATTGAGAAATGAAGCTTTAAAGATTACCCTATATTTTTACTTCTTTAACTTTAAAACATACGAAACTTCTTATAAATCCATTGTAATAAATAAATGTTCTTGACTTCAAACCAGAGGTAGAAACGTAGCTAACTGAATTTAATCATATGAAAATTCAGTCTCACAATAAACCTACAGTTTTCTAACAAAGCTTTAAACTAGCTAAATCACACGCATTCAAGATTCAACAAAGTCCGCCTACACAAGTCAAAATAAACAATGGTAGAGTCTATCAAGTAGAGCCACTCGACTCGAGTTAACCAATCTAGAGTATTAGTCCATACAACGCCCCTATTGTTTGTAGAGTTGTGGTGAGGTCACACTTGGGGGATCTAGAGAATGTCTGTTCGAGTATGAAGATTAAAAGTGTATAAAATAATTTATTTATGAGAAAATAGTTTAAATAGCTTCAAGCTATTAATAATAGAGTTGCACAGATTATTATCGTTTGAGTTTATGTTACAATGGTAAATATTTAGGAGAAATAAATAAATGTGTCAAATTTGGCATTCCTGTGAATAAACGTATGTTTGAGAACATCAGGCACAAACTTTGCTCAGGAAATTGTCAAGTCCCCGTTATTTTTTCATGATATTAGATAGGATAATAATAATAAGAAAAGTAAAGTGTAAACCGATTCAATAGAAGATGTGTGAGTGGAAATACATTTACAAATTCACATTTACAAAGGAAGACTGTAGACTGACTATACACTTGACGATACGTTTTTTTGGTAATATGGAAGCAGTCGACGAGCATGCAGTCCATCTGATATAACACAGAGCATATACATATATAACACTGCTGTTATAATGCAGAAATAGGTGTGGCTGTGATGCTGCCGGAGTCTCACAGAGAATTCTACCACATTCAAACTTTTACACAGAGAGACTGCTTTAAAACGCGCAGCTATTGAAAAATATGCATGTTTTATTCTCATGCATAGTGTGTCCGCATTTTTACTTTCATACGACCTATATAGCGGAATATGGGCGTCTGGATATTGTAAAAAATTGGGGTAAATGGAACTTCTGCATAAATCATTTGTGGTAGTCATTGTTCTGTTTTAAAAACGGATGTTTTTGAGTACGGAGAAATTGTAAACAAAAGGTTTCTTCTGAGAAATTTGTTCGTGTGTTTGAATGTATCCTGGATTGGACTGCTACGTTTCATTTATGGTTTTATATGTATAACGAGCAGAACCCGTCGGCTTCGCCCGTTACGTTACATTATCGAAATTTTCACGCAGTTACCTATTTTTTTTTCTCGTATTAAATAAAGCCTATGTTCAGCAGAGATAACGTAGGATTCTAATGGTGAAAGAAATTTTTCAAAGCAGTCCAGTAGTTTCGGAGCCTATTCACTTCAAACAAACATAAAATCAAATCTTACCGCTCTATAATATTAGTATAGATGTATATTACTTTATGCAGTATTGAAACGATATTTGATATCAGTTTTAGGGAAATTTGGAACCGATATACATGTTTAAGCTTTTAGAAGTCTACAAATAGAAATTCATAAAGATGAACCCATCGTGTTTCAATTCTGGGGGCACCACAACAACTATCATTTCTTAATAATAGCAGTGTTAAGCGCTGCTCAGAAGGTGAGGTAAATTCTTATCTGAAGCGTTCCAACAATGTCCTTAGGGGTAGTAACGCATCTCTGGTCGATTTCAGGTTCAAATTGTAATCTTACCTGGGGTTGATTAGATGTTTAGGAGGGGCAGTAGCTACTTTTACTATCAGAGGACTGTATTGTCGTTCTGTATTATAAAAAATATTGTATAAAAGGATTGAACCAAATCCCCGCTATTGATAATATAGACAAAATTGTTGTCATAGAAAATAGTAATTAATTTCCCATAAGATTAAGTTTATTATTTTGTCCGCAGGTGCTGTGCAGAAGTGACAAGTTTTTTAACTGCCGTCTGGGATTTGTTTATAGGTTAGTGATTTATTAAGCCCGTACTCCAATATTTATTTTGACTGTTGAGGGTCCCACTTAGTAACATAATTGCTGGAATCGGGGTTCGGTTCTTGGTGAGTGAAGTTGTGTTATAAGTCCGAAAGTTATATTATACTTAGTATGCTTTAATAGCGATTAAAATTAATTATAACTTGCTTTAACCCAGAGGTTCCCAAACTATTTTTTCTCGTAGACCCCTAAAAAAAATTACATTTCTACCATATTTCCAAAAGTCACCAAAAATGTGAAGATCTAACGATTGAAATTGGCATCGCGGTTGACTGTGATACATACTAAACATGCGATGGCCAAGTCGATCCATTTATTTAAAACGTAAAAGATTTTTATTATTGATATGATAATAATTTACGTAAT
>DWIJ01000609.1:0-10704 GCA_018248315.1 Chioides albofasciatus
AACTATAACATTTTACTACCTATAATATTTTTACATATTAGGTTTAAAGTTCGCAGGTTTAAAGTTTGCAGGTCTGAGGTTCGATTCTAGGAATTTTCTCAGAAACGTCCAACGTTCCAAATAAGAAATTAATTATCACCTGCTTAAAAGACAAAAGAATAAATTCGTGAGGTAACATGGCTTACTTCTGTTAAAAAAAGGTCTTAAAGTTGTGCGAATTCTACCAATTCGTTATGGTCTAACACCTTCTAACTCTGACAGTAGACCCGTGCCCAGCAGTGAAACAGTAATAGGTTGATGACGAAAATACGTATTAAGTGTTAGAACATAACGACTCGTCATACTTGCCGCGTACTTTATCTATCTTTATATTACTTTTATCCTGCTACTTTGACCATTATATCATCACTACGGGCTATGAATGCGCTTCGAAACAATAACCTAATTCAAGAGGAAATTCGCTATTGAAGTTGAGTTGCGCTTGTTGCAAGCTTGATTAGTTTCCGCCGTCTAACCCTATGACCTAGATAATTCCAGCTAATTGCACTTGCTAAAGTTATACTTTATGCAATCGTTGCATGAGAAATAAATTTAAACTCAAACGCCAATACAAAAATTAAACACAAGTAAAGTAGCATATACTTGTCACATCACATAAAATAAATGTATGTATGTATGTTTGAGCAGTTGTCACAATAATAGTGTAATATCCGAAATTTTTTTAGCTACGAAACAAAAAAGAATAGGAAATTGATTCGTTTGTCCGTTGGGTTAGTCTTGAAAAATTCTTAATTATCTTATAATTTGTTTTCAGTGTTAAAAATTACGACACGTATTATGTTACTGAATCTATTCAGACGGGACTTTCAGAAAATGTTTATGCTGTTGGCGTCCGTTATAAAATAATCAATTGAATGGGTATTCTTACATATATTATGCTCTAATTACCAAAGTATTATACCAAATAGAGCTCGCTAGTAGAGGAGTTTTGCAACAGATTTGCCAGGTTAAGATTGATTTCATCAAAATACCGTACAATATTATATCAATAATAAACTCTCTTGCAAAATCTGAACTATTTGAAGGTTCGTAGAATTAGAAACTACTAACGACAGCGATACCGTTTCGATTTCACAAATATTTTTGTGTCGTTAATATTTATAACATAAGGAATAAAAACTTCAACAGCGCCAAATTTATGTATCTAGAAATATTTGTAACGAAAATATTATTTGAATTTAAGGATCGATATAATAGATGTTTAGGCCGAATGTGGTTTAAATATTAAATAACGTTCTTTTTAGTTGATCTATGTAATCATTAAAATTTAACACAAAACCAACTTTCTAAATTTCAGGTATAGAGCTATATTATTGTCTAGAAAATAACACTAATTATCGGACATAATAATACGTTGACAGGTTTGATGAACGATTGAGGGATTCTTTGAGGTAATGTGCTACCAGACATACTACTTTTGGCATCGGTGATTCGCGATTTGGCGATTACACGGATAGTGCATCATGTTGTAGCAACATGCGTTCGGTCGCAGCATCGACAACGGATGTCTAGTCATTGTAATAATGTTCCATTGCATTTTTTGCGTCCACTTGTTGCAATGAGCGATCAAAAGAAACCGCGATCGACGCTCATTTAGCCTATAAATACATCTAAATCTTCGGTTGCCGCTGTTCAAACTGTTCAAAGTAGGATGTCTACTGGGGACCATACGCAGATGGTCAAAAGCATTAAATTCAATTATTCTCCGATTATTGTCATTCATGAACAAGTCAGGTACCTACTTATGTCCTTAGGTCCCGTGAATACGAAATCGAAAACCTTTGTGAATTGGAATTGTATCGGTTTTTGTCGATGTGCGTTATTGTATCATCCCTGTAACTGGGAGATTTATTGTGAACTCACAATAGCTGTCTACCTGACATCACAAAGCATTGAGTTTCGAACAATACCCAAGTGATTTTAACCATTGAGGGATGTGTATGAAAAAAAAATGGTACCTCAATTTTTGTCATGTTTTATTGTACAAATGCTATTCAATACTCTTGTGGTATTGAAAGGATAGCGGTAGCCTAGCGGATTGAAACTCGTTTCCTCTGTGATCTGAGGTTCGAATCTGAGGCTTCGGATTTTTCGAAATCATATGCATATTGGAAATTAATTATCACTTGATTTTATGGTGAAGCTTGCTTTTACTTTTTTTTACTTTTGTAGGAAGCTTTTACTTTCGAAAATATCGTAAGGATTTCCTTACGATACTTTCATGAGAATACTTAAAAAAATTAAAGGCGTGTGAAGATTACCAATGTTCATTGGCCAATGTGGTGCCTTTTTCTCACTCTTAGTGAGACCCGTACCATGCATGCATGCACTCATAACATGTAACAGTAATGGGTTGACGACGAAGAACGGAGTATAGAAGCTATAAATGTACTTACCTATTGGCAATTTAAATTTAAAGCATGAGTGCTTGCTTTGATGGCGAAATGCGGCTCGAAAGTAGCTTTCCGCTTCAAAAATTGGTTCTATCGAGACTATGTAACTTCATTTCACTTTGACCCATTTCTTCGTTCATTATAAAACTTGATCCTCCAGGACGACTTTCTTTAAACGCAATAAAACACGTCCGATTCCATCCTTTTCACGCTCATAAAGAAGATTCGCGTTGAAGTGAGAAAGAAGATAAGCCTACACCTACAATCTTGATTCGTGGGAAACGTTAAAACAAGGTTTCCGTCGTCCCTTTCGCTTACCGCTGTTTGATTGGCCTTTGTTCTCGAATTGGTGCGTCCGTTTACTATTGACAACTTATATTACGTAAAATTGGAATGTTTTAAATTAACCTTAATATATAAATCACGTGTCGCCGTGTTCGTAGACGCTAATCTCTGAAATCGCTCAACAGATTTCAATGTTTCAGAGGTTTGGGTTCCCGCTTCTAAATTACTATGTTTTAGTACCTGACCTTTCGCATCTGCAAAGATCCTGTTTTTTTTTGTTGTATCTGTGTACAATTTTCAAATAGGAATCATTTTTCAAAGTTATGCGGTTCGAAAATTATTTTACAAATTGTTATTCCATTCGCCGATTTATTTTTGCAGATAGAAATTTATACGCTATTTTTATCCAAAAAAAATCAGTCAGGCGGGCGGATATTCAGGGAATTTCATATTACTCTTGTTTTTCCTCTAAAATATCGTATTATACCTATACCGGATATTCCGACAAATAACCACCAGTCTATCCCGATTTCACCTGTTATTATAAATAGTGCAACGTCGAATTTCCTGGAAAATTCGTCGGTGATTAAACCGTCATTATGCAAACCTGACCGCTTCCAACGAATTACACGGGCGCCAAGCAGATGTTAGTTTTTGATACAAAAGGGTGAATAATTCTTGGCACTTAGAATTTACCATAGCGTTTACATCGCAACGCCATATGATATTCTGATGAATCAAAGATAGTATCTCTTTAGAGTTAAACCACCCAGAATTCTATCCTAGCTTTGAAATTTCATAGTTTAATAAGTATCTAATAACCTAACAGCAGCGATAGCCTAGTGGTTAAGAAACTCGGCCTCTCAATCGAGGGGCCTGAGGTTCAAATCCCAGGAACGTATCTCTGACTTTAAGTTACGTACATATTAGAAATCAATTATCACTTGATTTAACGGTGAAGGAAAACATCGTGATGAAACCTATACCTAAGAGATTTATAAAAAAAATCTCAAAGGTATGTGACGGTTACCAAAAGCATTTAGCGGTGCGGTAAACTATGGCCCAATCCTTCTCATTCTGAGAGGAGACCCGTGCCCACCAGAGGGACAGTAATGGTTTGTTGATGATGATGATGAGAAATTTCATATTTTAATAAGTAATAACCCAACAGGACTTAAATGTGTAACGCATACATAGCGAAAACTTTTCACATTACAATAAAATTATCATTCCTTTAGATAAATACAGTTCGCACTCTTAAATATACTCGTTTAAATTCATTCCTCGTCTTCTGTTTATACAGAGGAAGCAGAATGCAACGAATACGACTTGTAACTATTTTGTAATTAAGTTTAATTAACAAAAATATGGTGTGCAAGTTTAATAAGGTACTACTGGGTACTTACTTTTACCTAATGGTGAAGGACAATGTTTTTTAAGAATATGTACACATGCTTTTCGAGCACACATGCACAGATACATACATACATACAAATAGGAGTAATGGCTTAATGGTCGAAACTATATATTATGGTACAAATATAGTAATTTCTTTACATTTCTTTGGAATTTCTTTGCAATAAATCAATCTATCCGATTTCTGCCTAACAAAGATCTGAATACGAAAATTTCTGCGTACTATAAATAGATTTTTAGTAGACAAAATATTAGATAGACACGGATGTTAGTGTTTCAACCAGATTTGTCAATAACCCCAAGGGACTAAAAAATCGGACGGTGAAAAGCAATTTTCACCCCTTAATTTACTGCCTTTGTTTTTCTTACCAATATTTTTCTTTCCGCCCTTGTAGTACAGTGCGGGGGATGAATAAACGTAATTATTCCGGAGGAGTGGTGTGCAACTTTGGCAATTTATTTCTCAAGCGTGTGTGGTCAGATGTGCGGGGAGGTAGTGACTCCGATGTGAACTTTGTTAATTAGTTCATAAATTGCTTCTGTAATTGGTACCTTTGATTGGATGTGAATTGAAGTTTTGTTTTATGTTGCGAATCCCAATCCAAATAGACTATTCATGTAGTCATCTAACTTAGAAAGCAAACGGGCCATACATCATGACAAATAGCTGAAGGTCGACAATAGGCGACAATCGACGAATCTACCGACTATCACTCGCGTGTAACCTTCCTTATAATAGCGACAATACTTACTACGAAGAAAGGTCCGGATTCAATCTCGGATGATATTTTATTTTATTCTTGTTCTAGTTCTTTTTCGGTGACGGTGTGCTTGTTATTCTCTTTATGGGCTCATGGCACCCACAACATATGAAAAAACAGTTAACATAGCACGTGTAAAGGCACTAAAGCGTCCTCGGTGGCCGTCCTCGGCGCTGCGTAAAGGACTCCGGGATCTCCAAAAGAACGCAATCGGAGTCTTTTTAGCGCGTTGCCTCATCGGGCTCTGCGGAGATGAGCATGACGCTGGCCACACCATCTAGTGTCCACGACGATATGCGACCACACATACCGCCGTCCTTCCTAGGGTCGTTAGCCGGGTATTTCAAGTTCCCACTCTTGCCGCCCGTAACTCTAGTAGCCCCCTTTTAGTCAACTCTTACGACAGGCAAGGGATACCGTAGCCCTATTCTGGTCCCAAAACTACAGGGACAAAGTCAGTAAAACCTTCACCCGTTCCAGACAGTGAAAACTGTTAATTTTTAACTAATCTACTTTTTAGTAAATTAACTGACACAGCTGGTCTTAACTTCTAAAATCAAATAGAAACTGTGCATCCATCAAACTTTTAATGGATTAATCTCTGTTCCGTCCCTACATACGTACGTTTATCCAAATCCTGCACTATCCATAATTAGCAACCCATCCAATCAATCATCAAAGAGCGTAGGAGTTTAGTTGTTTTTAATACACTTATACATAGTTAATAATAACGATGTCATGTAAGCTGTGAGTTTAGTTGAAACTCGGCCTTTTATTTGGGGTGTCCGAGGTTCAAAGTCTAGAATTTTTTAACCTGATTTTTCAATTTTTTTAATTAATAAGAATATTATTGTCAGTTACATAAACGGCAAAGATAAATATAGTAATTAAGCCTTCACACCTGAAATCGCTTTATGTTCTCTAAGATATGTAATAGGCAAAAGGAGCACAGGTCGCCCCCCGACCAGGTGGGCCGACGACCTGAAGAAGACGGCGGGAAACCGCTGGATTTAGAGGGCACGGGACCGGTGGGAGTTGCGGCAGTTAGAGGAGGTTAATGTCCAGCAGTGGACCTTAAAAGGCTGATGGGTGGATTGATGGATGGAAGATATGTGAAGTCTAATTCGCAGTTAGCCAGCGCGGATGTAAGAAACATGTTAAACATAGTACCCGTTGTTTTATTGCGCTATACAATCACCCAGTAAATAAATCGATCTAAACAAGTTCTAGGTGTATTTAGCAATAGCTTTGCACCTAATCTATCACAGTGAGTAGTCCCGCGGGATCAATAAAGTACGGTTTACGTTTCACTTGGGACCATCTAACTCCAAATGTTCATACAATGTCACTGTTTCTTAGGAAAAAAGGACATTTATTTGAAGATACATTTTATACATAATATTACGTTGATTTTATTTAGCACTAGATTTTAGAATTCTCAGGTAACCTGGGAGAATTTAAAGCATTGTAACATTTTAGTCAAGTTTAATAAACTTACTGGGCCAGTTTTAACTTGTGGATTTGTAGTCCGAGTTATTACAGGCGGTCAGATTTTACGTTTAATTTCCGATACGTGTACACGTGTACACCGGCATATAATATATTATAGGTAGGATTACCCGCTCACAATATTAGCTGACACAATGTACAAGCTCAATGTTATACAATTTTTTATAATAATCATAATATCAATACAATTATTCGCCATTTATTAAAAAACGCGGCCTGTTTTCCCTCTTACATATACAAAACGAGCGTGAGATAATTGGAATTGGCCATTTTCGATTTCAATTTCTAATAAAATAAGTTATCCGGGTATATATATTATGAAATAGTTCATGTTGTGTCGCTTCCGGCCAGTGCACGTGCGAAGTGGAGCGTGGACCGAGTTGTGGCTTCCGACCTCGAGTTTGTGGCTATCTACGATCAGATATTGTTTATAGACGAAGTTCGGACAACAACTTAACATAATCTAGATCGAAATTAAGTTATCCGCAAGTTTGTGCGCTGTATCCGAGTTGTTTGGTCCGAGTGTCCGACTTTTGTGAAGGAATCCTCGATAGAACTGGTTCTATTTGTGTTCGCAAAATATGCAAGACAGAAGTCTTGGTTTGTTACGACAAGAAACTGACAATATAATTTACATCACAATTAAGTTGTAATCTAAATTCGTGTTTTTTGTCTAAGTGGTCAAAATGTCCGACTTTTGATAGATACCACAGTATTTTTCGTGTGTGAATGTTAGTAAATATTCAAAATATTTTTGGGTCGTTCGTGAATTTTATTGCACGCTTTTGCGCGTTCAATCAATTTGGCAATAATGTCCGAGTTGTAACAAATACTATCAGAATTTTTGTAACTGGTTCTAATGGTATGTTTTCATTATTTAAGGGAGTAAATGAAGGCTAATCTTAGGTGCGTATCAATAAATATTTTATTGTTCAGATCTGAGTGACCATCTTAAACATTTACAAGGAAACTTGTCCCCAGCAATTAATTTTTAATTGATTTTGAAAACTTTTACTACAACCGTTTATTGAAGCTGCCTTGTTTTCTCGCATTAAACCCACCAATTACCTAATCAACAATAGTAGGAGCTATTATACCCTATCAAATCTCATTTGACCATTATTTTCGAGTTAAATTACGAGTGTTCCTGCCAAACAAGCCCGAATAGTTGAGATCGGATTTAGCAAAGCTAGAATCAGCCCGAGAACGATATTAGCAATGCATCGGAATTAGTTCAGATCACTCAGTCGAATGCGTTCGACCCGAGTTCTATGCATATTTGTAATCTGGAAATGTTACTGGATTTAAATCTACTAGTAAGCCGTTTCTGTTCAATTACTAGGTAACGATTGGTGGGTAACCCAATTGCTGATTATGGAAATGGAGAATTTTGTACTTATTCAATACGTTTTTTACATAAGTGTATTACTTTTTTGTGCGTGATGCGTGAAATTGTGTGTTTGGGTGCATGCTTGTAGCCTGCGTGCGTATATTTGTGTGTATGTGTGCATGTATTTTGGCTTATTTTAATATTATCTTGTTACATAAAGTGACGGAAGGCACGCGATTACTAATTTCCATCAATATATCTAATTCATAAAATTAGTTTAGGAAATTTGTTTTTACCTGAAGAAGAAACTAATTGTTGAGGTAGAAGCTAGTTAACTACAGATCTGAGAAATAAAATTGAGAAGGAACAAATACAGTGGGTATCAGTATCCGCCACGCGAGTCATCATAAGCTCATCTCTAATACCGCACTGAAAACATTTCAAATGTGTAACGCCAGTCAGGTGTCAATACCAGTTAGCATGACGTTAGCTTTCCAGGAATTAGTTCAAATACAGTAGCATGCATTCGACGAGGGTTTGTATGTGCATATTTGTTACTTGAGCGCTATGCCTGAATGCATGAATGCGGAATAGTGTCGAATCAGTAGTCAAATCCAAATAACATCGTAGCGCCTGGTTAGAGCAAATATAGCGGGAATAGTGGAATATTACGAACGCTGTGTTCAACAGTTTAAGATTATGACGTCAAGTTTATGACGTTGCTATAACAGTAAGTATGCTTTGCTGAAATTCTATTCAAAAATATAGGCAAAATGTAATATTAAGTCAACTTAGTATATAGGCAGTTAGGCATAAACGTAGATAATAACATGTATAGGCCAGGCGTGTAGGCAATAAGACAATCATAGTTACCGGGTCATAGGCACGTGAAATAGGCAACCGAGCATATAGGCAATGAGAGCAATAAGTACAAACATGTGGTTAAGAAGAGTCATGACAGCTGTAATTTGTAATTAATTACTAAATTATTGGTAACTTACTAGTAACCGTCCAAAGAAAGTCTGTATGTCAATATGTATTCACTATTATTATTAATTAACAGGCTATTTTATAGAGAAACATCCGTATTATTTGTTAGAAATTCGTTAACCAAAAATGTCACTCATGGACACAGAATGTCCATTAAAGGGAACAAAGAATTTGTTTTATGTAAAAGTTAGCCTTTTTACCCTTAAGTTTCATGGCAATACGGTCTCAATTCATTATCTATCTATAGTCTAACCCTACACAATCCGAGATTTAAGAGAAATTCGAGGCGAAAATGGTGTAAATTATGATAGATTTTATAGTGAGATTGTCATTTGACTAATATTCATTTAACAGAAGAAGCGGTTAACTAATATTCATTGAAACTTTAATTTATTGACATTTTAAACACTTATAGTAAAAGTTAACTTAAGGTGGATTTATATTTGTCTGACGTGTCGTGACGTGACGCGTCAGAACGGTATCGGCTTCATACATTTAGTATTTACATCACGACACATTACGCATTACTAGTATAAACGTTATCATACTAAATGTATGAAACCGACACTATTCTGACGCGTCACGTCACGACACATCAGATAAATATAAATCCAACTTAAGCGTTATGTAAGCGCACATTGTGACGTAATACTGAAATTGTGTTTGACATCTAATAGGCAGCGATAGCAAAGCGAAGTCAGAGTCAGAGGCACACTGAGATATCACCATCAATATCGGTCTCAAATACGCGTTATGACGCATCGCCAAAACTGTGTTTGAAAGCTAATAAGCAATGATAACAAAGCGAATTGAGAGTCACAGTTGGATACTGAGATATCACCAATAAGTACAAAATTGTGTTTGACAGCAAATAAGCAGCGATAGCAAAGTGAAGCTAGAGTGAAAGTTAGGAATTGAAGGAATTGAAATATGACAAAGTAGTACAATTTAACATCGGTTACTGTGTGTGTTATGGCGCATCGTCAAAATTGGGTTTGATAGCAAGTAAGCAGCGACAGCAAAGTAAAGCTAGACTCAAAGTCAGGCATTAAAATATGACAAAGAAGTAGGTACATCTTCAACATAGAAGAATTGAAATATGACAAAATAGTACAATTTAACATCGGTTACTGTGTGCGTTGTGACGTATCGCTAAAACTGTGTTTGACAGCTAATAAGCAGCGATAGCAAAGCGAAGCTAAAGTCAAAGTCGGACATTGAAATATGAAAAAGTAACACTACTTCAACATCAGTTATAACTGTACGTTATGACGTATCGCCAAAATTGGGTTTGACAGCAAATAAGCGACGATAACAAAGTGAAGCTAGAGTCAAATTCGGGCATTTAAATTTAAAAAAGAAGTACTACTTCAACATCGGTTACAATCGTCCTTTATGACGTATCGCCAAAACTGTGTTTGACAGCTAATAATCAGGAACAGCAAATTGAAGTCCGAGCCACTGTTGCTAAAACATCAAACTATCTCAATAGATATCACCAAGACGTACAACTTCAAAATTGGTTACAACTGCACGTTATGACGTATCGCCAAAACTGTGTTTGACAGCTAATAAGCAGCGATAGCAAGCGAAGCCAGAGTCACTGTCGGACACTGAGTTATGACATCGTAAATTTGTCGAGTGTCACCATCCGTGACGTCAGCGTAATCTGCGGTGGCCTATATTGCGTCACAACCTGGTCAAACCGTGACACGTTGAATGACATAAATGCGTGGCAAAAAATTCGCACGAAATACCCAAAACGTATTGTTATGCTGCAAATTATCTGGGCGTCTAAATATTGCTGACTACAGTTAATCTTATATTGGTTGACGTTTAACGTACGCAAGCTTATCATGACACATAATTAAAGCAGGAATCAAAAAGAAAGACAAGACAATAAATAAAAGACAAGAAAATAATTCTAATCTATCATGAACCTGCGGCTTCGCCCGTTGGG
>DWIJ01000610.1:0-10704 GCA_018248315.1 Chioides albofasciatus
TTATACACAAGTGTATTGCATTACTTAAGTAAAACAAATTCAAAAGAAAACAAGTGACTCATTTGCTAATTACGAACGACCAATCCCGCTAATCGTAATTAATTTTAACAGTAACTAATACCGTTGTAAAATCCCCCTCAAACTAGTCCAATCTGTAAAAATATCTCATTTAGCAGATTCCCACAGAAAACAATAACATTTTAACCGGTAAAGTGATATGCCTCAATCACAAATGTAAATAGAAGATAATGTGTGTAACTCTATATTTTATTTCAGATTCGCTTATCTGTCATCTTTTTGATTCTTACGTTTGGTCTTTAGGGTCCCGTAATCCATGTATAGAACCATATTGTTTGAATTAATGTAGACCAAAATGAGTTTTACGTTTACTATTCAATAATCTTGTGTAGGCTTAAACCCTAGACTAGACTATAGAATGATAGTAACGAAAAGGACTATATTTTTAAATTGGCAATTTTGCTAATTTTGCCTTTATTAAATAAAAGACTTGTCTATTTAGTGTTTAAAAAATGCCACATTTAATTTGAAACATGTTAAGTAACAAAAAATAATCTTATTTTTCCGTTGTTCAAAACTTTATACAGGCCAATTTTAAACAGATAGCGTAGTAGAAAATACATCAAAACACCTATAGGTACAAATATACGGAACCCACAGTTAAACGACGACTCGTAAAAGCTCTACAATTTACAAATGGGGAGCTTCGGCGCGTGCTGCTCACGTGCTCGGACATATTACCGCCATATTTAATTCTTGCTTTTTATTACCGGTACTTTGTTGGTATAATCTGTGGTAATCATTGTCATTTTGTTGCATAATCTGTACCTAACTACTGGGGACGTGTTAAAATTATATGTTTTCCATGGTTTTATGTGTAATGGGTGGTATAAGAAATGTGTGAAAGACAGATTAACAAAAGATTAGCAGATTTACGCCCGTTGCTAATAATCAATCTATCCATTTGCCTACCAAAGATGAAATTTGACAGTAAAGTTTGTTTAAATTGTTTAGGCCCGGTACATTATAAAGATGAAAGTTTGTTTGAATCGAATAGGCTCCTGGAACTACTGGACTTATTTGAAATATACTTTCACCATTAGAATCCTACATTATTCCTGATGAACATAGGTTATATTTAACACGAGAAAAAAACCGATGCGCGTCAATGCAACCTAACGGGCGAAGCCGCGAGTTCTGCTCGTAAACCATAACTTTAATATTAATTTTCATGAGCTTTCAACAGTAGGTATATCCAAATGCAAATTTCCGAATTTCTCATTCAATGTATGAGAACAAAGCATCAGTACTGTCATCGCGTGCCAATTAGCGAAGATTCGTGACAGATTGAACGTTACGAAACGTATCTCACAGATAATTTCTCAATCAAATGCTGAATCAACACCAGGCAGTTACATCTTGTTTATTTCTCATTGTGTTTATGTAATATCTCAATGCATATCGTCGATGTAGTTACAGATAAAGTATAAAGAAATGAGTGAAAAAAGTTTCAAATATTGGTGACAGGTTACAATTAACAGATACCATTGGCCAACGCACGGGTTAATCTCTTACTGCTGAATGGAAGTAATGTTTTCAAAGGGTGACCTGACTTGGTACTGAATCGTAGTAGGTGCCATTATTTAAAAATATGTTTAGAAATAGACGAAGCAAAATAATACTTCAGAATACTTATGGCGCCATCACTATGGGTAACCTCACGTTACTCGCATCTGTCTTCATTTGGAAAAACACCTGACATTTCTGTGCGAGCAACATGAGGAAGAGATATTTGGGGAGAACAAATCGGCCACAGATCGTCTAGATAGTGTCTGTCTAGTACTCCTAGTTCTCAGTACGTTATGTAACAGTTACGTGTGCGTTCGGCGAGAAATTGATTGATGGCATTTAGGATAGCTAAATTGGTCGCCGCTTGTGTGGATGCTATCGAGTCGTGCTCGTGAGGGTTCAATTGTGACTTAAATGAGCGGACACATTTGGTAAATGATTCAAGAGATAGCAAACGATTGAATAAAAATTGTCTTTTTTTGTAGGAATAAATGTTTAAACGTAGTTATATTCACAAGGATGATTTTAGAACAAAGTAGCAGATGACTTAACGCTTTTAAATTAAAATGTTGTTTTTATTGTGTGTTGAGTATTAAAAGTTATAAATAACTTGTGGCCGCGTGTAGCGGAAGTAATAAAATAACTAAATAAAGTGTTAAAACTTTTATAATTTAAATCTAGTGAAGATGCAGAAGAACCTAATGATAAATGATAATTGTCAGCTATAGTTCTAAAAGAACGCTATAGAATTATGAACGCAAGGCTGGAAAGGATTTCTTTCTCCGCGTAGTTACAACTACGTGCTTTACAAAGTCTTAACAGAAGTCTAATTCCAAATATTGTGCACAAGCGGTAAAAGATCCTAAAATGTAGATTTACTATCAAGCGGTTGACATTTGCCACGGCAATAAAATATTGGCTTAGCGCTCGCTCGAATCATCCGTGAGTAACCCCAGGCTAGGTTTATTAGCCCCATTATTGATAGTAGGCTAAGCGCGTGCATAAACAGCTGGACTGCAATCCATTACGTAATAGATAATGGTAGACCGCACAGATATGCGGCTTGCGATTGCGGCTTCAATTCACAAGATATTTTTGAAAGACTATGTAAAAATAGAAAAGGAAATATTAATAAAGAAAAATCAAAGCTTCCTAATAAATAAAAGGAGGAAACATTAAATATTTGAAATGAAATCGTCCAAATAGGACTTAACTGAAAATGTATGATATGTAACTGAAAGTCTTCATCACACACAGTACAGGACTAACAAATACCGCAAAATTCTATGAAGTAATCCATAAGTAAAAATGAAATGTGTAATCAACAAACTGGTAACATAATCCATAAATAAAACGTCACATGTTGACACGGAAAAGCCGACTAAAGGTGTTGTCCCTATTTTATCGCTATAGACGATGAGTGTAATATATGACGCATGCCGCAGCCGCAATACATATAAGTCCACGATAACGGACATTGCCTTACCGAGAATAATTACTTCCGAGCGAGTCCTCGGCCGACCAGCGAAGCGTCACGCGACGCCTCTACTTAAAGTATCTTCGTAACATTTGTTATGAGTTTCAAATACACACGCCTCAGATATTTTACTACATTTTTCAAGTTCAATGCGATGCGTAACGTAAGTAACGTCTTAGATATGTTACGTAACTTATAAATGATTATTTAAGTTACTTTTCCAGTAAAATACTATAAGCAGAGACCGAATATTCTAAAAGTTTTAAAATGGTGAGTGATCTCCATCAGACGGATAATTTAATCAAACTTATTTTACTCGTAGCATATTCAACAAAATTGTAAACACTACCATAATTAAAACAGTTGAGGATGAACAATCATCTATACATCACATGAGCCAATTAACATGATTGAATAAACGTCCTTATTCAAAGAAAACCCATGTCAAGAAGTTAAATAGTACGAGTAACTGATGAATGTAAGTATCATTACTTACAACGACGATTATTAAATTATAAATCAATCCAATGTTTTGCTTCTTAAGATCGAAATTTAATCATTTAGATCTAGCAGACATGGTCAAATTTTGATCTTTGATCAAATATGGATAGATTGATTATTAATAACGGGTATATAGTAAACAGTATGAATCTGGTATAATCAATACACGGACAGTTTTCACTGGTAATGGAAACAAAATATTTGAATAAAATTATTTCAAGTTGCCCGCCGTCTTTTTTTGGAATCCTTTCGCATTTACACGCCCCGAGCTGAGATATATTAAGAGCCGGATGCAATGGGAAGGAAGAGATATACGACGGATACGGGGCGCTGGAACCGTTAAGTCCCAAAAAAGCTCCACTAATGCTGAAGAACGACAGAAATGTTAATGATATTCTTAAAATAACGACAAAGTTGTCAGTTAATCACACGCCGGTAAATGACCTTGCGATCTAATTAAAACAGCTGAGCCCTAACGAGAGAAGCGTACAAAAAGCACCGTTTGTGCCTATTGACTCACTAATCGTACTCGCATGTAGAATTAACATCAGTCAATCGTAATAAAGGTTATCTTATAATTTCTTTTAAAGATTAGTGTTACCGATAGAAAGTTAGATACATATAATAATACACAATTATGATTATATGAACAATACATTGAAAACGACCTTAGGATCGAGAACAAAGTAATGTGTTGGGACTTAGTTACATAACATAAATGTTTCGTCGAAACTGAACAATTCAGCGTTTTCCACATACACACGAGCACGGGCCCTAGAGTAGCTCCTTGCAAATTCTATACATAATGTAACGTGTCGTACAAAGCGTCACGGTTGCTTTCGCCCGAGCAATGGTCGGAGTAGGCGGGCAAGTTGCCATACCGGGCCCGTGACAAACTTGCAACCATACCGTTCATTGAATTCCATACAGTTTTCTTCTATATCTTAAAGTGATAAGGTCTAAAACGCCTTAGTTAAGTCGCCGGGATGATCGATTGTGTTTTCAACTGCATGCCCTGCGGAATATTAGGTTGGGCATCATTAGCAAGTTCATTCGTGCAGAGGATTGTGAAGCAGTGGACCAATATTTCAAACTTGCCGTGCCTAACCAGTTCGTCAATGGACAAGTCCGTAAGGCGAACATGAATATACAAGCGACTTATTAGTAGGTTCCGTGAGACTTGCTCAACTGTTACAAATAATGACATGACTTTAGAATTGATTTATTACAATTTCTCGCTTGGCTTTCAAATCATAATTGTAACAAATAGAAACATAGAAGCACTGACACGGTTGATCGACGTAAATGTTTTATGCTTTAATAAATTCCCATTCTTAACATATGAGGAAAGTGTTCGTAAACAGGAAAATTTGGGCGTTCTGTAATTTCTAGAAGAGTGTAGTGAAAATATTGCGTACACAATTTTATGTTTATGGGGAACTTACATTAAAACTATTCTTGTTTTTATCGCAACAACTATCATAGTATGTGCAAAACAAAAAGCACATAGTGACATACAACATTCACTGAAATACATCTGTAAATCCTTCTTAAACAAGTTTCGCCCGGAGCGATAAGACCAAATTAGAAACCGACACCACCCACTTGTTGCGGCAATGGGGGGCGGCCGTGGGCGATTTAATGAAGCCGCGGTTGCACCGACAACCAGCAATAACCCAATATTTACTGCCCATTGTCTCACTCGGATCTAGTGTCGCAACCACTGCCGCCATTTCAGACGCGGCGGCCGCTTTGATACTGAATTTGATTCATTTATCTTTCCCTCCTCTGTATCGACGTGCACCGGTATCCGTGATAATAGTTTGTTTGTCAACAAAGTCGGCTGTAAATCTGTTATGATTGGACTATCTGGGTCGTTTAGCTTTGTCAATTATAACCTCGTGTTCTATTATGGTGTTTGTGACTGTTGGTAATTGCTGTTCGTAATTACCTTTGTCTATTGGGATTTTGAATGATTTAGTGCTTGAATAGTGTTCAGTAACATTAATTGGGTATCATTTAGTAAACTTATAAAAGCATTTGTATAAGATAGTTTGACTTTAAAGTTTTCATTTAAACGTAATGCAACTATCAAATATACACGCAATCTAACAATTTTCTGTCCATAATGCATAAATATCTGTTGTAGGTCCGTAGTAAAACAGCAGCTACTTTACATTTTTCGCAGAAGCGTTGTTTTGAATATTTAGAAGAACTTTAGGATTGCGTAAAAGTTGTGATATTTAACTTCCAGCGATTAGATCAACAGTCTTTTCCCGGTATTAGGCACAAAGCCATAATTTTTTTTGACTATGTGCTCCAGTTTCAGTTGAAAAACAAAGTGATAGACAATGGAACATTGACCCAGATGAGTTCAGGCATACGAAGACGCCTGAATATTTTATGCTCACGACCGGTCGCTCTTTCGAAGAGCATCACGTAACGCGCCTTGAGAATGGATGGAGCTCATTCAATTCTAAGTCATATTAATTTTCTAAAATAGCCTTCAATTCTCATAACATTGTATTTCCAATTATTGTTTCCTCTTCTTTTCCTGACTTTCCCTTCTTTCCCTTTACTATACTTCAATTCATTATAAAATTACGTGTTAAATTGTGATTTAATGTTAGACATTGACATGTTGCTTATATTTGTGTCCCATAATAAACATTGATGGATTTATACTTGAGGTAATATAATCGTTTAAGTATTGATCTGGAGAATCATTTGCGTTTCAATATCTTATCCATGGGGACACTTCCTGGATCTAACGGGGAATGTTTGCCGTGGGCGCACTAATAAAAGTTCAATAGATCGTCAATCTTCGATGGCTTTTATTGGCACTACCAGCGCGCGAATGAGCACAAGGATATTATAATGCATTATTTCTGTTTATATTAGAATATTGTAGTTTCTAGTAATAAAATAGCACATAAACATCAGATTTCACCGTTGCTCCACCCTTTCACGCGGAGCTCGAATATAGAATTTTAGCACTAGGTTAGTTTCTACCGAATACGTATTTCTTGGTTGGCAGATCGGCTATAAATAAACAAGATATCGGTGTTAGGCACAAAACGGTCACTCGGAGGCCTTCATGGCTCTCGAATGACCTGAATGGCGATGACTGAAGTGAAAAAAATATTGTGAAATAAATAATTTTCCATTGGCAAGTAGGTAGGTACATGTATTGTTTTTATTATCGTGTCATTCCCACAAGATGCTTCATGAATACTCTACAAATACGTGAGTCACCGTTAAAAATAAGCACGTGCACTTATTTTGTTATTCATAACTTGAAACTGTAGCTACAGTACCTACTTCTTTTATTGGGAAATGCGAAACGTTTTCTGTTTTCTCATCATCATTATATTCAATTTTTGCCTTCCAAAAATTGAGATATGACAACTTCGAGTAGGCAGAATTGATAAATTTCGATCTTTGGTAAGCATGCATAAGATATTTTACTAATAACGAATGTCTATCTAGGTACTTATATATCTAGTAACATATATTTCAAACAATTAGAAAAAGAAAATACAGTTAAAATGGTCATGTATTTTTAGAGATTACCCTAAATAGGGAAATAGTGTTTAGAAAATTGTTCTATCCAGCTTTTAAACATCCATTTAATCCTTTAGTGTTAGTAGAAAGTGCTCTTTTTAACCCTGTTTCGAGTTAAAAAGTTTTACTATGTGGCCCTGCCCGCAATCCACGTGGACAAATAACCTGATAAACTTCTAATGCAAGTTTAATATTACACCATAGTTAATATAGTCCTTATATCACCACTTGTGTATAAAAATTTTCGGACATTACATGTCTATTCATTTCTTGATCTATGTAACTTGGATTTTGTACCTAAATCTTCAAATAGGTATATCTACTACCTACATGTTTTATTATTGAGTGGCTAGATATGAAAATAAAGTATGGATTTTATCCGAGTTAATAATATATTTATGAACGAGCAGAACCCGCCGGCTTCGCCCGTACGTCACGTTATCGAAATTTTGACGCGGTTCCCTATTTTTTTCTCATATTAAATATAGCCTATGTTCAGCAGTGTTAATGTAAGATTCCAATGGTAATAGAATTTTTCAAATCGGTTCAGTACATTCGAAGCCTCTTCAATTCAAAAAAACGAACAACAAATCAAATCTTTCCTCTTTATAAAAGTATAGATGCATTTCATGCGCAGTGATCCTAAAATAAAACTAAAAAATAAAATCACGACGGCCGTACCTCAACAAGCCTTTCCATAAAATCCAATCTATTACGAAGCCACGTCAACGGATTATTGTTTATTAAAAAAATATTATTTTCAGCCTGCGGCCCGCGGTTGACCGCTTCCGATTAAAAATAATAAAAAATCTATACAAATTACACGCTCCCATTCGCCTGCAGCTATTCGGGGCTATTCAATATTCTATTATGAAAAAATACCCGCGATTTTCATCGAATCTATAGAAGAACACAATGGTTTTGAATCCGTCCTTAGTACAAATTGCTGAGCAATTTACTTGAAGTGGTTTTCGCATAACAATTACACTTAAAGTACAAGTATTAACAAGGATAATTAAATTATATTTCTAGTACAACTGGAGAGGTTATGTTCCTATTTCTTATGTTTGATGGAAGGGTGTGTATGCCGAGTGGTTTACATACGAGGTGTGACCATCTTAGTGCTCAATAGTGGCAACGCATCTATGGTAGATATCAGGTAGAACACCTGTTCTATACGAAGTTGATAACAGGTGTCTAGGTTTCTCCCTAGTTTCGGGAGTAGAATAAGGCTACGGTATGCTCTGCCTGTCGTAAGAGGCGACTAAAATGGGGCTTAAGGGGTTGCGGGTGGCAAGAGTGGGAGCTCAAACCGTCCAGCAAGCGACCCCGGGTAGGACGGCGGTATGTGTGTTCGCATACAATCGTAAACACCAGATGGTATGGGAGGAGCGTAAATTGGTTTCTAGGGCAAAGCCCGATGGAAATAAAATATGCAAAATGTCAGTACAATCGATCTGACTTAATTATTTTTCTTGTTCCATGGGGTTAATTAATTTAAAATTCAATTTCAAGGTTTGACCTTCACATTCATACAAACTATACTAATATTCAATAAAACCATTAAAAAAATAGCAAAACGTCTTTTTTCACACTAGTCCCAAGTTCGATGGACTGTATGCTTCCAGTACAATTCCGTTTGACTAGAATGCTTGTTGCGAAGGCAATTGAACTTCGTTATTCGTCCATTCACAACCACAAAGCTCTTATTATTGCACTTCGATGCACGCATAAGGTCTCAGGATATCTGACCACAGAAATGTGTGCGATAGGTAAGCTGTTTGCGAGGTTGAAGCTAAGCTACGCTAAGCGAATAAGATGTTCTATGTAAATAAGTTACACCTATCGTGATCTTTAGCTTGCTTTCGTAGCTCTAATCGCTTACATCCATGTAAAAGTACAGCTACCGTTATTCTAAGTTAAATAAAAAGAAAATTTGAAGGTGGTAAAACTCTTTGTGGTTCGATTCCGGCGGCACCACCGTTACACATTTCTGCCTAATCAAAGCAAGGCTTGTAGTAAGGGAAACATACTTTTCTGAAGCATTCTAAGCTAGTTTTCAGGGGTAGCCGCGCATGTGTGGGCGACCTCATGGCCTTATCCTCAGATAGGATTGTGGTCTTATCTGGGGTTAATTGCACATGTCCCCTGACCGTAGCTACTTACCATCAGGTGGACTGCTTGGTACTTCCATATTACATATCGTGTGCGACAATTTCGTAGAAGACAATTATGTGTTGCAAGAACGTAAGCTATTGTGGTAGCAATTGGATTGCAACGGCTCGTCACGACACCGGCCATTGTTATGAAATACTTGGATAAGAAAATTGGAGGCTGTCATGGGTGTGACGTCATTATGTAATGGGAGTAGAAAGGCATTTTTGTTGTATACTAGCAAACGAATATAGAGTCCACTTGATAGTAGGTGCTGCTCATGAACAACAACATAATCATCATCATCATCATCATCGTGCCCAGCAGTGGGACAGTAATAGGTTGTCTATTACTGTCCCACTGCTGGACACGGGTCTGCTCTCAGTATGAGACGGATTAGGTCATAGTCCACCGCACTGACTGTGTATTGGTAGACTTCACGTACTTTTGAGATTTATTTTTATAAATCTCTCAACTATGCATGTTTTCCTTCACCATGTTTTTTTAATACGCACATAACTTAGAAAAGAGGTTCGTGCCTGGGATTTGAACCTCGGAACCCTCGGATGACAGGCCGAGTTTCTTACTAGGCTATCACAGCTTACAATGCAGTTATCAAACAGATTTAAAAAACCGATTCTAATAAAAATAATAATAACGCTTTCTAGAATCACAGCCCCACACTAGGATAGCCTATATCGTGGGTGTCGTGAACACACACAAAACACATACACAGACACCTAGACCCAGAACAGAAGACCCAGAAAAGAACCTAGAGAAAAGAAATCTAAATTCATCATTTAGATTTCAGTCTGGCCGGGGATTGAACTCGGGACCCATTGCGCGTCAGACCGGTATGGTGATCGCTCTGCCACGTGGGTCGTCAAATCAACGAATTCCAATACAGTCATTCCTGTAGGTACTTACACCCATACTTATTAGGCCACTGTATTCCCCAGTTCAACCATAAAACCCACAAAACAGCCATCATTCCCCCCTGCAATTTGCGACCATTTACATCTGAACCGTTTCGGTTCACAGACCCCCATTCAACGCTTTGTGTCGCCTGATGACATGCTACCAATTGATTGGTGGCCTTCGGTGGTATTAAACGTAGAAAAATCTAGGGTTCATATACCTGTTTACACATATTTGATTTTTGGAATTACGTGCGTATTAGAAACAATTAAAGGGTTTTTTTTTTATAATATGGAAGTAGCAGACGACCATGCAGTCCACCTGATGGTAAGTGGCTACTGCCGCCCATTGTCATCTGTAATCAACCCCAGATAAGATCAGATTCCTACCTGATGTCGGCCACAGATGCGCCGCTACTGCTGAGGTCTAACCTGGAATGCCTCGAAAAAGTATGTCTCCCTTACCACACCCTTCAAACCAGAACACAGCAGCGCTTAACACTG